>MU739719.1:7722-76355 GCA_026770625.1 Nicotiana glauca
ATATCTTTTCCCAGGTATTAGAGGAGGTGAAACTTATAATAGATCAATTCATGGATTTGTGCATTGATAATAGGCAAAAATCTAGATGATTTAGCTACTATTTATGCCTTCGCTTGATTATATCCCAAGTTCATATTATGAATAATTGATGAAATATGGGCTCTAATTGTGAATTGTGTATATTTCAGGTTAAAGAGCTTATATTATGCGAGACAATGTGATTGGGAACCATTTTTGAGCAACAAAGACCCCTCAGAGCCGAGTGTGATTGAAGACAAGGAAAAATCTAGGCCACAGCACAGCCGAGCTAGCGCTGCCAGATGCGCTGCAGTGCAAATAATGCGCGGCCAAGATAGAACCTCAGCAAACTAGTGCGGCCACATGCGCTGCAGTGCTAATCTAAAATTTGGCGACTGTTCACTGGGGGTAAAAGTGGAAATCTGGAGAAAAATTTACTTAACCTATATAAGGTCAAGCTCAGCCAAAGGAGTTTTATCAAGGTTTTCATAGGCTAAAGCAAGACATAGAGAGGCAAGGAGGGATTTGGATCATCAAGCTTCTTTTGTTCTATTTGTTTTTGCTAATTGTGATGAGATTGAATCTAATTGTGATGACCAATAGTATGAGTAGCTAAAACCAATTGTTATAGGTTCATGGGTAAAACATGAACGTTGTTGTTTGAGGTTTAATTTGATAAAGTTGGTTTATCATCTTGGGTTGTTTATTTAATTTTGTTATTAATTATTTTGTTGCGTAGCTAACAGTGAAGCACTATCTACGAATCTAGAGTTGAATTAGAAAGTGGAAATCCTAGGTTGCATATAGAATTAAATAGAGCAGGTTCTTGAACCCGAGCCTCGGGGAACGGATTTGCAATTGGGATAGACATATACCCACTTGCCTTGTTTGGTTAAAATACAGGAATTGTAAATGCGTTCTTGTTAATCTTAAATCCATAGAAATATTGGCATTGAGTTAACTTGAGCAGGCGAGTAAGAAGTCGACAGATTCTTACGAGCAATATAAACCTTATAAATCAATAACCTAGATAATTTGATTAGTCATCTTAAGCTAAGGACACAACAGGATTGTTAACTAGGCCGTGACCTTGGAATATCCTCTCTTGCTGTGTGTTATTCGAAACTACTATTTGTTTGGTTAATTGCTTTAGTTAGGTTAGTTCTTGATAATTTAGGTAATAAAATAAGTACATCTTCATTCTGTGACACATCTTTTAAATATGTAGAATAATTGGGTTTGAATCAGTCAATAGTTGATCGCAAGTCTTCGAGGGAACGATACTCTACTCACTACTCTATTACTTGACGATCACGTGCACTTGCGTGGGTGTTTTTGGTCACAACAAGTTTTTGGCGCCATTGTCGGGAACTTAGAAAGTAGCTACTTGACTGACTTGAGCTTTTATTATTTATTTATTTGAGTTTAACTTTCAGTTCACTTTGATTGTGCTAATACTGGATTTTCTTTAGAATGCGAAGAAGTAGAAGCGCAAACAATCTCCTTCCTCTTGATCCGAAAATTGAACAAACACTTCACAGATTGAGGAGGGAGGTGGATGCTAGAACCAGAATTGAAAGAGAGTTGGACATTGTAGTTCAACCACAGCCAATTGAGATGGCAGGTAATGAGGAACATGCGATGATTGAAGCCGCAAGGCCCAATCTGGCTAATATGACTCAAGCTATCGTGAAGCCTGATATCACTGGGCACTTTGAACTGAAATGATACATGGTGCAGTTGATCCATTCCACAGGGCAATTTGTGGGTCTATCTCATGAAGATCCACATATGCATATTCAAAATTTTCTAGAAATAATGGATACTTACAACTATCCGAACGTTTCCAAAGACTATGTCAGGCTGACACTCTTCCCCTTTTCTCTGCTCGGGGAAGCTAAGGAGTGGTTGAATAAGGAGCCAGCTAATTCAATCCGCACATGGGATGATCTGGCAAGAAAGTTTTTAATCAAGTTTTTTCCCACCAAGAAAACAAATATGATGAGGAGTTAAATTCTTGGGTTCGAGCAACGAGCTGGCGAGACACTTTGCCAAGCATGGGAAAGGTACAAGATGCCGCTAAGAGACTGTCCTCACCATTGACAGACAGGCGAGGTATTGGGTCAAAATTTTGTAGATGGGCTAGATAATGCTTCAAAGATGAATCTCGATTCAGTTTGTGGGGGTAGTTGCATGGCCAAACCGTACAGTGAAATCCAACTCCTGCTGAATACTTTTACTGCTAATGATAATAACTGGCAAGGTGATAGTGACTCACAAAAGGCAGCTAAGAAAAAATTAGCTGTGTTACTTGCGCTCGACAAGGTGTCAGCAATGAGGGCCGAAATAGCAAGGCTGTCCAATCAGATGACGAGGATGACAATGCAGCAGCCAAAGCCAATGCAACAAGTACAATAGATGACTCTTTGCTGCGAACTGTGTGGTGACAGTCATATGAGTGACATGTGCCCCACGAATCCAGAATCCATTTATTATGTGGGGCAGCAAAATAGGGGCCAATCGAACTAGCATGTACAATACGGGAATTCTTACAATCCAAATTGGAGGAATCATTCCAACATCTCATGGGGTGGAAATCAGTAGAATCAGAATCAGTATAGGCCCCAGGGGAGTTTTAATCAGCCTCAGAGACCACCCCAACAAATGGAAAAAAGTATAAACGATTTACTAAAGAAGTTGTTGATTGACAATCAGCAGCTCAGGACCGACTTCAGAAATATTGAGAGGAAGATGGGGCAGTTAGAAACGACTCAAAATACTAGACCTTCAGGCGCTCTCCCCAGTGATACAGAAAAGAATCCTCAAGTGAATGCAGTTACACTTAGAAACGGGAGAGAACTTGAGGAAGTGCCAAAGAAAAGGAAAGAAAAACCCGTGCCGGAAGGGGAGTTGATACCTAAAGTGACAAATAAGCCAAAGAAGACTGCTGAAATTCTAGAGCCAGTGGAGGCCCCAAGGCCACCACCACCTTTTCCCCAGAGATTGCAGAAAAAGAATGATGATCGCATGTTCAGCAAATTTCTCTCCATGTTGAGTTAGGTTCAATTGAAAATCCCACTTGTTTATGTACTTCGTGAAATTCCAAAGTATGTTAAGTACATAAAAGACATAGTGGCTCACAAGAGAAGATTAACTGAATTTGAGACATTTTCACTTACTGAGGAGTGCACTTCTAGGGTCCAAAATAAGCTCCCTCAAAAGCTTAAGGATCCTGGCAGCTTCACGATTCCTGTGCGCATTGGTAATATTGATGTGGGTCGTGCTCTTTGTGATTTAGGGGCAAGTATAAATCTGATGCCCCTATCGTTGTTCAGGCAATTGGGTCTTGGAGCTCCGAGGCCAACTATTATGATGTTGCAACTGGCTGACAGGTCGATAGCACACCCTGAAGGGGTGATTGAAGATGTGTTGCTGCAAATTGGGAAATTCATTTTCACTGCTGATTTCATTATCCTCGATTGTGAGGCTGATGAACTGGTCCCAATCATATTAGGGCGACCACTCTTAGCGACTGGTGACGCAATTATCAAAGTGAGAGAGGGAAAGATAATCTTGAGGGTAGATGATGAGGAAGCAGTTTTCAATGTCTACAAAGCAATCCAACTCCCTCGTCACTATGAGGAGCTATCCATGATATCAGATATTGAGGTTGATGAGCAGATTCATGATCCAAGTGTGTATCTAGACGATTCTCTAGAGAAAGCACTTATGTTGTTTGATAGCCTGGGAAATGATGAGGAGGTCGAGGAGATGATGCACATTCTTGATACATCTTGTGCATACATGCAGGGGACACACCCCTTTGAACCTTTTAACAGGCCACAAGGACCTCCTCCAAAGTCGTCAATTGAGGAAGCCCAGAAACTGGAGCTTAAATCGCTCCCATCTCACTTGCAATATGTTTATTTGCGAGACTCTGACACCTTACCTGTTATTGTTTCTTCTGACTTATCTAAATTGCAGGAAGAAAAGCTATTGAGAGTACAACGTGAGCACAAGAGAGCAATTGGATGGACGATGTCCGACATAAAAGGCATTAATCCAGCCTTTTGCATGCACAAAATCCTTATGGAGGAAGGACACAAGCCCAGTGTGGAGCAACAACGATGACTCAACCCAATCATGAAAAGGTGGTAAGAAAAGAAGTGATCAAGTGGCTTGATGCAGGTATTGTATTTCCTATCTCAGACGGCAAATGGGTAAGCCCGGTCCAATGTGTACCTAAGAAAGGGGGGATGAATAATGATTTAATTCCTACAAGAACTGTTACCGGGTGGAGAATTTGCATTGACTATAGAAAATTGAACAATGCCACCCGGAAGGACCACTTTCCCCTCCCCTTTATCGACCAAATGCTTGATAGATTAGCTGTCTAGGAGTACTACTGCTTCTTGGATGGTTACTCTGGGTATAATCAGATTTCTATAGCCCCAGAGGACCAAGAGAATACCACTTTTACGTGTCCTTATGGCACGTATGCGTTCAAGAGAATGCCCTTTGGTCTTTATAATGCACCTGCGACGTTTCAAAGGTGTATGATGGCCACTTTCACTGATATTGTCGAGAGGTTTGTAGAAGTGTTCATGGATGATTTTTCTATTTTTGGATGTTCTTTTGATAATTGCTTAATGAACCTCGATAAGGTACTTGCTCGATGTGAAGAGACTAACTTGGTGCTAAACTGGGAAAAGTGCCATTTCATGGTACGAGAAGGTATAGTCTTGGGACACAAAGTATCCAAAGATGGTTTGCAAGTTGACAAGGTAAAGGTGGAAGCAATTGAAAAATTTCCCTCGCCGATTTCTGTCAAAGGCATCCGCAGTTTCTTGGGCCATGCAGGTTTTTATCGTCGTTTTATTAAAGATTTCTCGAAAATTTCCTCTCGCTTGTGCAGGTTGCTTGAGAAGGATGTTGCCTTTAAATTTGATGATGCCTGTCGGAAGGCATTTGAGGAGCTGAAGGGCAGGTTGGTGACTGCACCAATCATAGTTGCTCCGGATTAGGAGCAACCATTTGAACTGATATGCGATGCAAGCGATTTGGCTATTGGGGTTGTGTTGGGGCAAAGGAGAAACAAGATCTTTCACTCCATCTACTATGCTAGCAAAACCCTGAATCCAGCTCAGATGAACTATACTGTCACTGAAAAAGAGTTACTTGTAGTGGTATGGGCATTTGATAAGTTCCGGGCATATCTTGTGGGGACCAAAGTCATCGTCTACACAGATCATTCAGCCATCAGGTACTTGTTTGAGAAAAAGGATGCGAAGCCAAGACTGATTCGATGGGTCCTACTGTTGCAAGAGTTTGATTTGGAGATCCGGGATCGTAAAGGAACAGAAAATCAAGTGGCTGATCACCTATCCAGATTAGAAAATCGAAACCATGTGGTGGAAGGGGGTGAAATCAAAGAAACATTCCTAGATGAGCAGTTATTGACAATCACCTCAAGCAAAGCCGCGTGGTATGCAGACTATGTGAATTTTATTGCAAGTGGGGTGACACCACCAGAATTGACACCAGACAATAGAAGAAGTTTCTTGCATGATGTGAGGCTTTACATGTGGGATGAGCCATTCTTGTATAGGCTCTGTGCTGATCAGTTGGTGCGGAGGTGTGTTCCTGAGGAAGAAATGAGTTCCATACTTCATAGCTGTCACTCCTCGCCATATGGGGGTCATCACGGTGGAGACAGAACTGCTCAGAAAGTGCTGCAATCAGGTTTTTATTGGCCAAAATTGTTCAGGGATGCACACGCCTTTGTAAAAATGTGTTACAGGTGCCAGAGAACTGAAACGATCACAAAGAAGCACGAGACGTCACTGCAAAACATTCTGGTAGTGGAGGTGTTCGATGTTTGGGGAATTGACTTTATGGGACCGTTTCCATACTCTAATGGTCATAGGTACATCTTGGTGGCAGTTGACTATGTGTCTAAGTGGGTGGAGGCTATTGCTCTTCCAACTAATTATGCAAAAGTAGTGGTAAGCTTCGTCAAGAAGCACATCTTCACCCGTTTTGGAACTCCCAGAGTGTTGATCAGTGATGGAGGTACACATTTCTGTAATAAACTGTTAAACAATGTCCTTGCAAAGTACGGGGTCAAGCATAAGGTCTCCACTGCCTATCACCCACAGACGAGTGGTCAAGTGGAGGTTTCAAACCGAGAGGTCAAGCAAATTCTAGAGAAAACAGTGAGTGCAAATAGAAAAGATTGGGCCGGGAAGTTAGACGATGCATTGTGGGCATACCGAACAGCATACAAAACTCCCATAGGTGCTTCTCCGTATAGATTAGTGTATGGAAAGGCATGTCACTTGCTCGTCGAGCTTGAGCACAAGGCCTGTTGGGCAATAAAGAAGTTGAATATGGATGGGGACTTGGATGGAGAGAAGCGGTTGCTGCAACTAGATGAGCTCGAGGAGTTTCGATTACACGCCTATGAGAATGCCAAATTGTACAAAGAGAAGACTAAGAGGTGGCATTACAAGCACATTCAATTTCAAGAGTTCGAGCCAGGGCAAGAAGTTCTTTTGTTCAATTCGAGATTGAAACTTTTTCCTGGAAATCTCAAATCTCGTTGGTCGGGCCCTTTTGTTGTGGTAAGCGTGAAACCCCATGGAGCCGTGGAATCGAGAGATATGAGTTCAACTGGCACCTTCTTGGTGAACGGTCAGCGGATAAAACATTACTGGGGTGGTGACTTTGCACGTCACAAGACCTCGGTGGATTTGAAGGACGGTTTAGAACATGTTGAGTCGTGTCGCGACGTTAATTAAGGCATTGGTTGGGAGGCAACCCAACGATAGTTGTAGTGTTAATTTTGTGTTTTAGGAAGAGCTAACTAATGCAGGTGACAGAGGGTGGATGCCAAAGCCATTGAACAAGGTAAGAACAGGTGAAAAATTGATAGAAAGGATTGCCCGGACGCACTGCAACACATTTGACCGCGCACCTGGGTGCGCTAAAATGAAAATATTCTGCCTTGGCCGCGCATTTTTTTGCACTGCAGCGCATCTGACCGCGCATGCCCCGTCAAAATTTCGGTGGTTTAGTGTAGATTTTTTATTTTATTTTAGTTTTCTATTTCTTTCTCACCTAACTTACTTACCCTTAAGTTACCCCACCCCTATAATCCCACCTCCCCAAATCATACGACCAAAAATCCTAAAACCCTTCCAACCCCAAAAATCAAAAGAATACTACTCCTCCACTCTAGCGCCCCCCATCAACCAAAAAATTCTTCCAGCGTTTCCCTCCCCCCTTCCCCCACATTCTACCAAATTAATCACCCATCTTCTTCTCCACTATCCCTCTCCACATGTATGAACCCTAGTCTCTCCTTCTCCTTCTCGTCTCTTTTTTTCTATTTTTTAAATTTTATTTTCTTTTTTTCAAAATTTGTGTATATATATACCATAGTTGTATGTAGTTTTAATGTAGAGATTTTGGTGCCATATGTTGTGGTGTTAGTAGATGATAAGTGAGGGGTGGCATCCCCCATGATTGGTAATATTGGAGAATGTAGGTGGGTGTATCTTGCTCTATCACACTTAAACAGAGTTGTGAAGGCCTAATGCCCACAATGTATTTGTGGAAAGGTCCCAATGAACATGAGTATATAGTTTGTGACCCCGGATGCATGTGAAGTCTTCGTAACCGCATTGAGTCACAAATTTTTTTTTGTTGGGCTGTGATAATGTGTTAGTGTTTTACAGGTATCATGACTCTTTCCAAGAAACGACGTACCATAGGTGCTTCATCGAGCAGTCAAGCTGGATCTGCTAGGTCATGAGGGGCTGCCCCTGCACCCTCTTTTGATGCTACCAAATTTGTATCGGCCAAAGCTCAGGCCCTATTTGCGGAAAAAGCTCGTCGAAAGCATATTCCGGAGAGAGGTGTTGACACTCGATGGCTCCGGCAATTCTGTCCGCGCATGTATGATGAGATAATATGGCGGGGATTACAAACATTCCTCAATGAGCCCGGTGAGGGCAATGCCATAGTTGTAAGGGAGTTCTATGCCAACATGCCAGAGCATAATAACGGGATTGTCACGGTGCGCCGACGAGCGGTGAATGCTTCGGTGGAGGCTATTCGAACTGCTTACTAGCTGCATGCACCCCCTTTGCCACAGGATGACTTCTATGAATACAGTCGTAAGCCAACGCCTACAAAAGGGGATAGATTCTTTGAGACTATTTGTACACCAGGTAGAGAAGTTGTCTGGATGGACTCTGGACAGAAGTTTCTTTCCTCAGCACTCACCTATGAAGCCAAATGCAGGTTGCACCTCATTAACAACCATTTAATCCTGTTGCTCAATAAAACGAAGATCAATGGGCCCCGAGCTTCTTTTATCTGGTGCTTTGTTAATGGCTACGACTTTGATGTGGCTAAGGTTATACACGACGAGATGTTCGTCCGCAACCAGGTAAAAAGGTATGGATTCTTTTTCACTTCTTCAGTTACTCAACTATGCAGGGAGGCCCATGTGCCAGAAAATATAATTATGGATGGACTGGTCAAAAAGGAAGGCAAGTGCGGATAAAGTGAAGACGGGCAAGGAGCCAGCAGTGATAGAGGGGGAAGCATCAAGCAGCTCTGATGATGAGTCCGATGATGAGGATGGTGGTGAGGAGCCTGAAGGAGCTGCACCATAGGCTCAGGAGCAAAATGTGGCAGCTGCCGAAACTTCTGCGCCTGCAACATTTTTCGGGGCTGCCCGAGTGTCTTGTTTTACTGCTATGGAGCAGGATATGGCAGGTCTTCGGGCATCCATGACTAGTTTGAGCACCCGTGTGGAATCGATAGCTGACCGACAAGAAAAGTCAGAGAAAAAGTTTATGGGTTGGTTGCGAGCTTTGGGGCGTGCAAGCAACGTGAACCCCGACACCGTCTCCGGCCAGGAATGACACCTCAGGGAAGTTCCTTTACTTCATTGTTCTTTCTAATTTTCAGCCTTGGGGACATTTCAGCATCTTAAGTGTGGGGTAGGTATTCCTTCATTATATGTGTATGTAGTTGTATGAATTAATTGTTTGTGTTGTTTGTTTGTTTCATATTGACTTGATAGTTTTTGTTGAGTAGGAGTCGTTTGTTAATTTAGGTAGATGGCTCGATCCAATGACGGATCCCTTTTCGGCGGGGTTCTTGAGGAACTGAGTCAATAAAAAAAATGAAAAATGATAGGCTCTTCCTGATGAAGGATCTTGGGCGATTTTCTTGAAGGAAGTGAGTCTAGAGAAAACACCAAAAAAAAGATTTTTCTTCTTAGGTAGTGTAGCAACTCCCCCTTGGTTTTTCTTTAGGCCGCGGTTCTTTTCCAAGGGTTTTGACTTGAACCGGGCATAGGTAATTTTCATTCTTGTTTTCTTTTTAATTTTGTAGATTAGGATAATGGGTCGCGAGCTACAAATTGAAAGCGAACTCAGAGCGTTGACACACCTGAACACAATAGACCCTAGAGTGTAACGTAATAAACATATGTTAGAGGTTATTCATATTATAATTCATGCCTGTTTAAAAAAGATGTCTTGATTGTGTTATTTCTGTGTTGGCCGAGAAAAATATCTGAAAGTTGTTGCTCTCCCAAGTTTTGATGGTATGTTGAACATTTAGACCCATCTTTGTGGTATGCGCTTCTTATTTTTCTTATTTTCCTTTGTGCTTCTTATATGTTTATGAAGCAAAAAATGTTCATTAAAGAAAAACGGATCATATGATTTTGAGATTGAAATATCGATACAACAGAGACCACTTTTGAATTAGAAGTACTATGTTATAAGATTGATTTAAACTACTCTACATAAAAGTTGCATTTTCCTTTTGCAATTACCATCTTTGTTCTGTGCTGGTACCAATTTGGTTATGAAAAGTTCCCCCTAATTCTGGTTGGGATATCGATAACTTTCTGATGGATGTTGCAGAAGGCATTAGTAACTTGCGTGGTGCTCCATATCATTAGACCATCTAGTATATATTATTGTAAAGGATATAATTATGGTTTACATTTACAAAATTAAGTTTCATTAAGATGCATCACCTATATTCTGGCATCCTTATAGATGAGTATTAGATTAAAAGTTTCTCTACTTGACTTCTGAAACTCGAGCTTTCTTTGCCATTTAATGAATACTAGCTCTAACATGATCCAGTTATGAAATTTAAAATTTTCAAGGTAAAATGAACCTGAAGGTTTTCCTTTTCTATTGATGTTAAGTACATAGTATGATATATATATATATATATATATACATATCTTTTCCCAGGTATTAGAGGAGGTGAAACTTATAATAGATCAATTCATGGATTTGTGCATTGATAATAGGCAAAAATCTAGATGATTTAGCTACTATTTATGCCTTCGCTTGATTATATCCAAAGGTCATATTATGATTAATTGATGAAATATGGGCTCTAATTGTGAATTGTGTATATTTCAGGTTAGAGCTTATATTATGCGAGACAATGTGATTGGGAACCATTTTAGAGCAACAAAGACCCCTCAGAGCAGAGTGTGATTGAAGACAAGGAAAAATCTAGGCCACAGCACAGCTGAGCTAGCGCTGCCAGATGCGCTGCAGTGCAAATAATGCGCGGCCAAGATAGAACCTCAGCAAACTAGTGCGGCCACATGCGCTGCAGTGCTAATCTAAAATTCGGCGATTGTTCTCTGGGGGTAAAAGTAGAAATCTGGAGAAAAATTTACTTAACCTATATAAGGTCAAGCTCGCCCAAAGGAGTTTTATCAAGGTTTTCATAGGCTAAAGCAAGACATAGAGAGGCAAGGAGGGATTTGGATCATCAAGCTTCTTTTGTTCTATTTGTTTTTGCTAATTATGATGAGATTGAATCTAATTGTGATGACCAATAGTATGAGTAGCTCAAACCAATTGTTATAGGTTCATGGGTAAAACATGAACGTTGTTGTTTGAGGTTTAATTTGATAAAGTTGGTTTATCATCTTGGGTTATTTATTTAATTTTGGTATTAATTGTTTTGCTGCGTAGCTAACAGTGAAGCACTGTCTACGAATCTAGAGTTGAACTCGAAAGTGGGAATTCTAGGTTGCATATAGAATTAAATAGAGCAGGTTCTTGAACCCGGGCCTCGGGGAACGGATTTGCAATTGGGATAGACATATACCCACTTGCCTTGTTTGGTTAAAATACAGGAATTGTAAATGCGTTCTTGTTAATCTTAACTCCATAGAAATATAGGCATTAAGTAAACTTGAGCAGGCAAGTAAGAAGTCGACAGATTCTTACGAGCAATATAAACCTTGTAAATCAATAACCCAGATAAATTGATTAGTCATCTTAAGCTAAGGATACAACAGGATTGTTAACTAACCCGTGACCCTGGAATATCCTCTCCTGTTGTGTGTTATTCGAAACTGCTATTTGTGTGGTTAATTGCTTTAGTTAGGTTAGTTCTTGATAATTTAGGTAGTAAATAAGTACATCTTCATTCTGTGACACATCTTTTGAATAAGTAGAATAATTGGGTTTGAATCAGTCAATAGTTGATCACAAGTCTTCGAGGGAATGATACTCTACTCACTACTCTATTATTTGACGATCACATACACTTACGTGGGTGTTTTTGGTCACAACAAGTTTTTGGCGCCGTTGTCGGGAACTTAGAAAGTAGCTACTTGACTGACTTGAGCTTTTATTATTTATTTATTCGAGTTTAACTTTCAGTTCACTTTGATTGTGCTAATACAGGATTTTCTTTTGAATGCGAAGAAGTAGAAGCGCAAACAATCTCCTTCCTCTCGATCCGAAAATTGAACAAACACTTCACAGATTGAGGAGGGAGGTGGATGCTAGAACCAGAATTGAAAGAGAGTTGGACATTATAGTTCAACCACAGCCAATTGAGATGGCATGTAATGAGGAACATGCGGTGACTGAAGCCGCAAGGCCCAATCTGGCTAATATGACTCAAGCTATCGGGAAGCCTGATATCACTGGGCACTTTGAACTGAAATGATACATGGTGCAGTTGATCCATTCCACATGGCAATTTGTGGGTCTACCTCATGAAGATCCACAGATGCATATTCAGAATTTTCTAGAAATTATGGATACTTACAACTATCTGAACGTTTCCAAAGACTATGTCAGGCTGACACTCTTCCACTTTTCTCTGCTCGGGGAAGCTAAGGAGTGGTTGAATAAGGAGCCAGCTAATTCAATCCGCACGTGGGATGATCTGGCAAGAAAGTTCTTAATCAAGTTTTTTCCCACCAAGAAAACAAAGATGCTGAGAAGTTAAATTCTTGGGTTCGAGCAACGAGCTGGCGAGACACTTTGCCAAGCATGGGAAAGGTACAAGATGCTGCTAAGAGACTGTCCTCACCATTGACAGACAGGCGAGGTATTGGGTCACACTTTTGTAGATGGGCTAGATGATGCTTCAAAGATGAATCTCGATTCAGTTTGTGCGGTTAGTTGCATGGCCAAACCGTACAGTGAAATCCAACTCCTACTGAATACTTATACTGCTAATAATAATAACTGGCAAGGTGATGGTGACTCACGAAAGGAAGCTAAGCAAAAATTAGCTGGGTTACTTGAGCTCGACGAGGTATCAGCAATGAGAGCCGAAATTGCAAGGGTGTCCAATCAGATGACGAGGATGACAATGCAGCAGCCACAGCCAATGCAACAGGTACAATAGATGACTATTTGCTGCGAACTGTGTGGTGACAGTCATATGAGTGACATGTGCCCCACGAATCCAGAATCCATTTATTATGTAGGGCAGCAAAATAGGGCCAGCCGAACTAGCATGTACAATACGGGAATTCTTACAATCCAAATTGGAGGAATCATCCCAACATCTCATGGGGTGGAAATCAGCAGAATCAAAATCAGTAAAAGCCCCAGGGGAGTTTTAATCAGCCTTAGAGACCACCCCAACAAATGGAAGAAAGTATAAATGATTTACTAAAGAAGTTGTTGATTGACAATCAGCAGCTCAGGACCGACTTCAGAAATACTGAGAGGCAGATGGGGCAGTTAGCAATGACTCAAAATACTAGACCTTCAGACGCTCTCCCCAGTGATACAGAAAAGAATCCTCAAGTGAATGCAGTTACACTTAGAAACGGGAGAGAATTTGAGGAAGTGCCAAAGAAAATGAAAGAAAAACTCATGCCGGAAGGGGAGTTGATACCTAAAGTGACAAATAAGCCAAAGAAGACTGTTGAAATTCCAGAGCCAGTGGAGGCCCCAAGGCCACTACCACCTTTTCCCCAGAGATTGCAGAAAAAGAATGATGATCGCATGTTCAGCAAATTTCTCTCCATGTTGAGTTAAGTTCAATTGAAAATCCCACTTGTTGATGTACTTCATGAAATTCCAAAGTATGCTAAGTACATAAAAGACATAGTGGCTCATAAAAGAAGATTAACTGAATTTGAGACAGTTTCACTTACTGAGGAGTGCACTTCTAGGGTCCAAAATAAGCTCCCTCAAAAGCTTAAGGATCCTGACAGCTTCACGATTCCTGTGCGCATTGGTAATATTGATGTGGGTCGTGCTCTTTGTGATTTAGGGGCAAGTATAAATCTGATGCCCCTATCGTTGTTCAGGAAATTGGGTCTTGGAGCTCCGAGGCCAACTATTATGATGTTGCAGCTGGCTGACAGGTCGATAGCACACCCTGAAGGGGTGATTGAAGATGTGTTGCTGCAAATTGGGAAATTTATTTTCACTACTGATTTCATTATCCTCGATTATGAGGCTGATGAACTGGTCCCAATCATATTAGGGTGACCACTCTTAGCGACTGGTGACGCAATTATCAAAGTGAGAGAGGGAAAGATGATCTTGAGGATAGATGATGAGGAAGCAGTTTTCAATGTCTACAAAGCAATCCAACTCCCTCGTCACTATGAGGAGCAGTCCATGATATCAGATATTGAGGTTGATGAGCAGATTCATGATCCAAGGGTGTATCTAGACGATTCTCTAGAGAAAGCACTTATGTTGTTTGATAGCCTGGGAAATGATGAGGAGGTCGAGGAGATGATGCACATTCTTGATACATCTTGTGCATACATGCAAGGGACACACCCCTTTGAACCTTTGAACAAGCCACAAGGACCTCCTCCAAAGTCGTCAATTGAGGAAGCCCCGAAACTGGAGCTTAAATCGCTCCCATCTCACTTGCAATATGCTTATTTGCGAGACTCTGACACCTTACCTGTTATTGTTTCTTCTTACTTGTCTAAATTGCAGGAAGAAAAGCTATTGAGAGTACAACGTGAGCACAAGAGAGCAATTGGATGGACGATGTCCGACATAAAAGGCATTAATCCAGCCTTTTGCATGCACAAAATCCTTATGGAGGAAGGACACAAGCCCAGTGTGGAGCAACAATGACGACTCAACCCAATCATGAAAGAGGTGGTAAGAAAATTAGTGATCATGTGGCTTGATGCGGGTATTGTATTTCCTATCTCAGACAGCAAATGGGTAAGCCCAGTCCAATGTGTACCTAAGAAAGGGGGGATGACTGTAGTAATTAATGAGAATAATGATTTAATTCCTACAAGAACTGTAACCGGGTGGAGAATTTGCATTGACTATAGAAAATTGAACAATGCCACCCGGAAGGACCACTTTCCCCTCCCCTTTATCGACCAAATGCTTGATAGATTAGCTGGCTAGGAGTACTACTGCTTCTTGGATGGTTACTCTGGGTATAACCAGATTTCTATAGCCCCAGAGGACCAAGAGAAGACCATTTTTACGTGTCCTTATGGCACGTATGCGTTCAAGAGAATGCCCTTGGGTCTTTATAATGCACCTGCGACGTTTCAAAGGTGTATGATGGCCATTTTCTCTGATATTGTCAAGAGGTTTGTAGAAGTATCCATGGATGATTTTTCTATTTTTGGATGTTCTTTCTATAATTGCTTAATGAACCTCGATAAGGTACTTGCTCGGTGTGAAGAGACTAACTTGGTGCTAAACTGGAAAAAGAGCCATTTCATGGTACGAGAAGGTATAGTCTTGGGACATAAAGTATCCAAAGATGGTTTGCAAGTGGACAAGGTAAAGGTGGAAGCAATTGAAAAATTTCCCTCACCGATTTATGTCAAAGGCATCCGCAGTTTCTTGGGCCATGCAGGTTTTTATCGTCGTTTTATTAAAGATTTCTCGAAAATTTCCTCTCCCTTGTGCAGGTTGCTTGAGAAGGATGTTGCCTTTAAATTTGATGATGCCTGTCTGAAGGCATTTGAGGAGCTGAAGGGCAGGTTGGTGACTGCACCAATCATAGTTGCTCCGGATTAGGAGCAACCATTTGAACTGATGTGCGATGCAAGCGATTTGGCTATTGGGGTTGTATTGGGGCAAAGGAGAAACAAGATCTTTCACTCCATCTACTATGCTAGCAAAACCCTGAATCCGGCTCAGATGAGCTATACTGTCACTGAAAAAGAGTTACTTGTAGTGGTGTGGGCGTTTGACAAGTTCCGGGCATATCTTGTGGGGACCAAAGTCATCGTCTGCGCAGATCATTCAGCCATCAGGTACTTGTTTGAGAAAAAGGACGTGAAGCCGAGACTGATTCGATGGGTCCTACTATTGCAAGAGTTTGATTTGGAGATCCGGGATCGTAAAGGAACAGAAAATCAAGTGGCTGATCACCTATCCGGATTAGAAAATCGAAACCATGTGGTGGAAGGGGGTGAAATCAAAGAAACATTCCCGGATGAGCAGTTATTAACAATCACCTCAAGCAAAGCCCCGTGGTATACAGACTATGTGAATTTTATTGCAAGTGGGGTGATGTGAATTTTATTGCAAGTGGGGTGACACCACCAGAATTGACACCAGACAATAGAAGAAGTTTCTTGCATGATGTGAGGCTTTACATGTGGGATAAGCCATTCTTGTATAGGCTCTGTGCTGATCAGTTGGTGCGGAGGTGTGATCCTGAGGAAGAAATGAGTTCCATACTTCATAGTTGTCACTCCTCGCCATATGGGGGTCATCACGGTGGAGACAGAACTGCTCAGAAAGTGCTGCAATCAGGTTTTTATTGGCCAAAATTGTTCAGGGATGCACACGCCTTTGTAAAAATGTGTTATAGGTGCCAGAGAACCGAAACGATCACAAAGAAGCACGATATGTCACTGCAAAACATTCTGGTAGTTGAGTTGTTCGATGTTTGGGGAATTGACTTTATGGGACCATTTCCATACTCTAACGGTCATAGGTACATCTTGGTGGCAGTTGACTATGTGTCCATGTCGGTGGAGGCTATTGCTCTTCCAACTAATGATGCAAAAGTAGTTGTAAGCTTCGACAAGAAGCACATCCTCACCCGTTTTGGAACTCCCAGAGTGTTGATCAGTGATGGAGGTACGCATTTCTGTAATATACTATTAAACAACGTCCTTGCAAAGTACGGGGTTAAGCATAAGGTCTCCACTACCTATCACCCACGGACGAGTGGTCAAGTGGAGGTTTCAAACCGAGAGGTCAAGCAAATTCTAGAGAAAACAGTGAGTGCAAATAGAAAATATTGGGCCGGGAAGTTAGACGATGCATTGTGGGCGTACCGAACAGCATACAAAACTCCCACAGGTGCTTCTCCGTATAGATTAGTGTATGGGAAGGCATGTCACTTGCTCGTCGAGCTTGAGCACAAGGCCTATTGGGCAATAAAGAAGTTGAATATGGATTGGGACTTGGATAGAGAGAAGAGGTTGCTGCAACTAGATGAGCTCGAGAAGTTTCGATTACACGCCTATGAGAATGCCAAATTGTACAAAGAGAAGACTAAGAGGTGGCATGACAAGAACATTCAATTTTGAGAGTTCGAGCCAGGGCAAGAAGTTCTTTTGTTCAATTCGAGATTGAAACGTTTTCCTGGAAATCTCAAATCTCGTTGGTCGGGCCCTTTTGTTGTGGTAAGCGTGAAACCTCATGGAGCCGTGGAATCAAGAGATATGAGTTCAACTGGCACCTTCTTGGTGAACAGTCAGCGGATAAAACATTACTGAGGTAGTGACTTTGCACGTCACAAGACCTCGATGGATTTGAAGGACACTTTAGAACATGTTGAGTCGTGCCGCGACGTTAATTAAGGCGTTGGTTGGGAGGCAACCTAACGATAGCTATAGTGTTAATTTTGTGTTTTAGGAATAGCTAACTAATGCAGGTGTCAAAGGGTTGATGCCAAAGCCATTGAACAAGGTAAGAACAGGTGAAAAATTGATAGAAAAAATTGTGTAGCGCGACATTTGACCGCGCACCTGGGCGCGCTAAAATGAAAACATTCTGTCCTGGCCGCACTAAAAAATGTGCGGCAGCGCATCTGACCGTGCAACTAGCGCTGCAGCACATTTGACCGCGCACCTGGGCACGCTAAAATGAAAACATTCTGCCTTGGCCGCGCATTTTTTTGCACTGCAGCGCATCTGACCGCGCATGCCCTGTCAAAATTTCGGCAGTTTAGTGTAGATTTTTTATTTTATTTTAGTTTTCTTTTTCTTTCTCACCTAACTTACTTACCCTTAAGTTACCCTACCCCCATAATCCCACCTCCCCAAATCATACGACCAAAAATCCCAAAACCCTTCCAACCCCAAAAATCTAAAGAATACTACTCCTCCACTCTAGCGCCCCCCGTCAACCAAAAAATTCTTCCAGCGTTTCCCTCCCCCTTCCCCCACATTCCACCAAATTAATCACCCATCTTCTTCTCCACTATCCCTCTCCACATGTATGAACCCTAGTCTCTCCTTCTCCCTCTCCTCTATTTTTTTTATATTTTTTAAATTTTATTTTTGTTTTTTTTCAAAATTTGTGTATACATATACCTTAGTTGTATGTAGTTTTAATGTAGAGATTTTTGTGCCATATGTTGTGGTGTTAGTAAATGATAAGTATGGGGTGGAATCCCCCGTGATTGGTAATATTGGAGAATGTAGGTGGGTGTATCTTGCTCTATCACGCTTAAACAGATTTGTGAAGGCCTAATGCCCACAATGTGTTTGTGGAAAGGTCCCAATGAACATGAGTATATAGTTTGTGACCCCGGATGCGTGTGAAGTCTGAGTAACCGCATTGAGTCACAAATTTGTTTTGTTGGGCTGTGATAATGTGTTAGTATTTTACAGGTATCATGACTCTTTCCAAGAAACGACGTACCACAGGTGCTTCATCGAGCAGTCAAGATGGATCTGCTAGGTCCCAAGGGGCTGCCCCTGCACCCTCTTTTGATGCTACCAAATTTGTATCGGCCAAAGCTCAGGCCCTATTTGCAGAAAAAGCTCGTTGAAAGCCTATTCCGGAAAGTGGTGTTGACACTCGATGGCTCCGGCAATTCTGTCCGCGCATGTATGATGAGATAATAAGGCGGGGATTAGAAATGTTCCTCAATGAGCCCGGTGAGGGCAATGCCATAGTTGTAAGGGAGTTCTATACCAACGTGCCAGAGCATAATAACGGGATTATCACGGTGCGCCGATGAGCGGTGAATGCTTCGGTGGAGGCTATTCTAACTGCTTACCAGCTGCCGGCACCCCCTTTGCCACAGGATGACTTCTATGAATACGGCCATAAGCCAACGCCTGCAAAATGGGACAGATTCTTTGAGACTATTTGTACACCAGGTAGAGAAGTGGTCTGGATGGACTCTGGACAGAAGTTCCTTTCCTCAGCACTCACCTATGAATCCAAATGCTGGTTGCACCTCATTAACAACCGTTTAATCCTGTTTCTCAATAAACAGAGGTTAATGGGCCCCGAGCTTCTCTTATCTGGTGCTTTATCAATGGCTACGACTTTGATGTGGCTAAGGTTATACACGACGAGATGTTCATCCGCAGCCAAGTAAAAAGGTATGGATTCTTTTTCCCTTCTTCAGTTACTCAACTATGCAGGGAGGCCCATGTGCCAGAAAATATAGCTGTGGATGGACTGGTCAAAAAGGAAGGCAAGTGCGGATAAAGTGAAGATGGGCAAGGAGCCAGCAGTGATAGAGGCGGCAGCATCAAGCAGCTCTGATGATGAGTCCGATGATGAGGATGGTGGTGAGGAGCCTGAAGGAGCTGCACCATAGGCTCAGGAGCAAAATGTGGCAGCTGCCGATACTTCTGCGCCTGCAACATTTTTCGGGGCTGCCCGAGTGCCTCATTTTATTGCTATGGAGGAGGATATGGCAGGTCTGCGGGCATCCATGACTAATTTGAGCACCCGTGTGGAATCGATGGCTGACCGGTCAGAAAAGTCAGAGAAAAAGTTTATGGGTTGGTTGTGAGCTTTGGGGCATGCATGCAACGTGAACCCCGACATCGTCTCCGACCAGGAATGACACCTCAGGGAAGTTCCTTTACCTCATTGTTCTTTCTAATTTTCAGCCATGGGGACATGTCTGCATCTTAAGTGTGGGGTAGGGATTCCTTCATTATATGTGTATGTAGTTGTATGAATTAATTGTTTGTGTTGTTTGTTTGTTTCATATTGACTTGATCGTTTTTGTTGAGTAGGAGTCATTTGTTAATTTAGGTAGATGGCTCGGCCCGACGACGGATCCCTTTTCAACGGGGTTCTTTAGGGACTGAGTCAATAAAAAAAATGAAAAATGATAGGCCTTTATTCCTGATGAAGGATCTTGTAGGCGATTTTCTTGAAGGAAGTGAGTCTAGAGAAAACACCAAAAAAAAAAGATTTTTCTTCTTAGGTAGTGTAGCAACTCCCCCTTGGTTTTTCTTTAGGCCGCGGTTCTTTTTCAAGGGTTTTGACTTGAACCGGGCATAGGTAATTTTCATTCTTATTTTCTTTTTAATTTTGTAGATTAGGATAATGGGTCGTGGGCTACAAATTGAAAGCGAACTCAGAGTGTTGACACACCTGGACACAATAGACCGTAGAGTGTAACGCTTGGTCTTAATTGTTGAATCTCACTGAAGGTGCCTTAATTTGTATGTTTGCTATTGACTTGATTGCTCGTAACAAAGTGTCTTGATGAGCTGATCTGAATGAGTCATATTGCCATGTGTGGTGAGGTATTTGCATAGTCCATATTTTGTACTTGTGTCTAGAACTTGCCCGGTATGTGAGTTGAAGCTAAATTTAAGGTGATGTTCGGTTTGAAAAATGATTTTAGGCTTTCTTTGACCTTTTTGAGCTTAATTGCTTATCACAAATAAAATCTATCCCTAGTTAACCCTTTTGAGCCTATAGACTTTTGTTTGCCACCCACATTAAAAGCCTATATTCTTTTTGTTCTTAATTGATATCTTTGATCTTTTTACCTCTTAAAGCACTTTAATTGTGAGATGAGCGCTAAAACAAGTGAAAATTAACTAAGTGTGGGGTGGCTTTTGAGTAGAACCAATAAAAGGAAGAAAGTTGCACTTGTTTTGTAAAATAATACACCACTAGCGAAAATTGAAAAAAAATAAAATAAAATAAAATAGGTGAATAAATTATTGTCTTGTTCTTGCTAGTGGGGTATAAAGTAAAGTAGTGCTTAAAGAAAGAGGGAATATTGTTGGGAGTGATTTTAGTTGTGAAATTGAAGTTGGGATTGAAGAATTTGCGCTCAAATAGATTATGTGATGTGTTAAAGTACTTAGGAGGATGAACCACTATTCCTAAATATATCCTACATGTCCCTTAACCCACATTACAACCATGAAAATAGTCCTAATTGATTTTAGACCGAGTGAGCTTACATTAGTAGAGATTTATATTAAGGACAAGCTTATGGTACCACTTGCATACATGTGACTTCTTTTGTGAGTGTGATTGATTTTTTTTTTGTTGATAATATTATGAAATTCGATTGTGGAAATTGATCTATATAATTTTGTTTTGAGTGTGAGGGCATATGATTCGTGACGGAAAAGCAAATCTTGACTTTTGTGTAGAGTACTCTGAGGAAGTGCGAATCTTGCAAGGCACTTGAGAGTCGACTTTAAGGCTAGGATTGTTCACTTCTAGGCATAATGTATGTACATTGTTCTAGGTGTGATACGTTAAGGGAAATGGTTGAGTGAATGAATCTCTAGAGAGTATAGTTTGATTGCTCGAGGGCTAGCAATGAATTAAGTGTGGGGTGTTGATAATAGGCAAAAATCTAGATGATTTAGCTACTATTTATGCCTTCGCTTGATTATATCCCAAGGTCATATTATGATTAATTGATGAAATATGGGCTCTAATTGTGAATTGTGTATATTTCAGGTTAAAGAGCTTATATTATGCGAGACAATGTAATTAGGAACCATTTTGGAGCAACAAAGACTCCTCGGAGCCGAGTGTGATTGAAGACAAGGAAAAATCTAGGCCATAGCACAGCTGAGCTAGAGCTGCCAGATGAACTGCAGCGCAAATAATGCGCGGCCAAGACAGAACCTCAGCAAACTAGCGCGGCCAAATGCGCTGCCACATGCGCTGCAGCGCTAGTCTAAAATTCGGCGACTGTTCACTGGGGGTAAAAGTGGAAATCTAGAGAAAAATTTACTTAACCTATATAAGGTCAAGCTCGCCCAAAGGAGTTTTATCAAGGTTTTCATAGGCTAAAGCAAGACATAGAGAGGCAAGGAGGGATTTGGATCATCAAGCTTCTTTTCTTCTATTTATTTTTGCTAATTGTGATGAGATTGAATCTAATTGTGATGAACAATAATATGAGTAGCTAAAATCAATTGTTCTAGGATCATGGATAAAACATGAACGTTGTTGTTTGAGGTTTAATTTGATAAAGTTGGTTTATCAACTTGGGTTGTTTATTTAATTTTGTTATTAATTGTTTTGCTACGTAGCTAACAGTGAAGCACTATCTACGAATCTAGAGTTGAACTTGAAAGTGAAAATTATAGGTTGCATATAGAATTAAATAGAGCAGGTTTGAACCCGGGCCTCGGGGAACGGATTTGCAATTGGGATAGACATATACCCACTTGCCTTATTTGGTTAAAATACAGGAATTGTAAATGTGTTCTTGTTAATCTTAACTCCATAGAAATATAGGCATTGAGTTAACTTGAGCAGGCGAGTAAGAAGTCGACAGATTCTTACGAGCAATATAAACCTTGTAAATCAATAACCCAGATAAATTGATTAGTCATCTTAAGCTAAGGACACAACAGGATTGTAAACTAGCCCGTGACCCTGGAATATCCTCTCTTACTGTGTGTTATTCAAAACTGCTATTTGTTTGGTTAATTGCTTTAGTTAGGTTAGTTCTTGATAATTTAGGTAGTAAAATAAGTACATCTTCATTCTGTGATACATCTCTTGAATAAGTAGAGTAATTGGGTTTGAATCAGTCATTAGTTGATCACAAGTCTTCGAGGGAACGATACTCTACTCACTACTCTATTACTTGACGATCACGTGCACTTGCGTGGGTGTTTTTGGTCGCAACATGCATTCTATGTGAAAGTGATTACTGTGGTAGCATCTGAGGTACCGTGCTTCTCAGTTAGTTCTTTGTTTCAATGTCTTAGCTTTTTAGTTATGATTATGTGTAGAATTGAATGTTATGCTACACTCTTGTCTGTTAATCCATTTGTGACAAATTAAACCTTCCTTTCGTAAATCTTATCTTCGTTTGTTCCTCGACTTTACGTTTATTTTTGTAATTTTAGTGCTGCCTTTTGACCTTTTCGCTTTTACTACTTCCTTAAATTTTGTAGTCTTGAATTGCTGGATATAGAGAAATCTTGGAGGCAATATTCTCTGCATATATCGGGTAGGAAAGTACCAATATTGCTCAAGAATTGAATATTGGTAAAGTGAACATCAATTCAATTCAATGTACGAGGTAATATTGGCCTTTATGATCAAACCACTGGTTTGTACATGGATCTCTCTCCTATAAACCTTGATAAAAGATTACAATCACCACTCAAATAATTATTTTTAATAGCTTTCTTGAAACTTTCCCATTAGAGATGGCAAGTAGTGTGGTGCGGTGCGATTGCGGGGCAAATCTGCGAATATCTCAAACCGCCCCGCCCTGCCCCGCCCCGCCCCGCCCCGCATAGCATTTTTACCTGCATCCATCCGCCCCTATATAGACCCGCGTCCACCCGTCCCGCCCCGCATAAGTTTTTTTTCATTTATTTGCTTATTTCCTTATTATATTTTGGCTGGAATTCAATTTAATTAACCAAAAATTTTAAAGTTTTTTCATTTCTTAAGTGCTGAATCTCATTGTGAAAAATGCTAATGATTCCTTAGTGTATTAATTTAGTATTCATTTGTAAAATAATATTCATGTTATTGTTATACTATTTCTAATAACCCTTGATGAATGTATTTACATCACAATTTAATTTCACAAAAACAGATTGTTATATGTCTTAGTTTTTATGAAAATTGATATCAATTGACCATCTTCGTCAGTTCTTTTCTTGATCCACCGTCTATGAGTGAGAGTGGCTATGCTTGTAAGAGAAGGGAAAACCAATCCTAGATAAAGTTGTGCTGCAGATAGTTACCTTTATGGACGAGAGGATAGTGTCACGACCCAAATTCCCAAATCCGGTCGTGATGGCGCCTTTCGTGAAGACAAGGCCAGCCAACAGAACAACGACGCCCCTTTCAATATTATTAAACATAAAGGAATAGATAAACGCAACTTAATGACAATAATAACCAATATTAACAACCCAACACAACCCGACCGGGGTGTCATAAGTCACGAGCATCTAAAGAAGCCTGGACACAACTACAGTCTGTAATTTAAATGAATCAAATTAAAATCAAAGAAGGGAAAATCAGGTGCCGCGGACGCTGGCGGTCACCTTACTCCGCTACAATAGTGATACCTTCAATCAGCTCAAAACCCGCTACCGGGTGCACAATACCTGCAACTGCACACGAGGTGCAGGGAGTAAAGTGAGTACTCCAACTCAATGAGTAATAATAATAAATAAAAATTGAGCGGTAAGAAAACACGTAAAGCACTCCATCATTCTATATAGGACAGTAAGACCCTTGAGAAAAAAGTAATCCCATGAAAATCCTTTAGAAAATATCTGGCTCAGTTAAAAACCTCCTTTGAAAATATCCTTTTCCCAACAGTCAAGCAATTGATTGCAAAATCAGATAGTGCAAGTCCGCACATAAGTCAGCCTCTCGGGCACAGCACTCCATTACAAATAACACCAGGGCATCTGATAACAGTGCAAGAAATAGTATGAATGCCAATGATATGAGAGTGTTGAATGTCATGACAAGTAGTACAATAAGAACAAATGCATGAGTGCAATGCAATGCATATGATGGTACATTCAAGTACCCACTGCGGCGTGCAGGCCGAGCCATCCATATTTATTTATCGTCGACGGCGCTCACTGAGGGTGTGTACAGACTCCGGAGGGGATCCTACAGCCCAAGCGCAATATCTTGGTCAGTCATTATTACCTGACCGGTCAGCTATTGTTACCTGATCAATTTACATCATACAGTGCCATTGTTACCACTATTTCAAGTTACATCATACAGTGTCATTGTTACCACTGTTTCAAGTCACATCATACAGTGTCATTGTTACCACTGTTTCAAGTCACATCATACAGTGTCATTGTTACCACTGTTTCAAGTCGTATTATACAGTGTCATTGTTACCACTGTTTCAAGTCACTGCTGCGGCGCGCAGCCCGATCCATGTACAGTCCAGAAAATATTATAAGCCTCTTGTGCATTTATAAAACAGTAGTTCACAGCCCTAAATAATATTTAAAATATCATTTGAGTTTTCAAAACTTAGAAATATGGCTGAGTTTGCAAAAATAGTATTTAAAACTTTGGACTGAAACCCAATGATATGCAAATATGCTAAAACAGTAACATCGATCCCCGAAGGATTCTACAAGTCGGCACAAGGCCCCAACATTGAAATCAGCCCAAATTACGATGATAATAAGTAGTTTCAGTCAAGTACGCAGTAAAATCAACAATCGGGACGGACCAAGTCACCATCCCAAATGGTGCTCTATCCCACGCTCATATCCGGCGTGCAAGTCACCTCAATACAGCATTATGATGTGCAAATCCGGGGTTTCAAACCCTCAGGATATCATTGACAAGTTGTATTGGGAAAAAATGAGTTTATATTGAAGATGACGTGGCATGACACGTAGACTGGTCAAATGGTCAAAACATGATGATCAGTTAAGAGGCACGAGCGACAACAGATACGAAGAGAAGAAAGTTAAATAGGCACGAGATGCTATTCGAATGATACGAGTCTCATATATATTTAACTCATTTAAAGCCAGGAGATCAGAAGGAATTTAAGATATGAATTTGATGACATAAAGGAGTCCAAATTCAGTATTAAATGAGAAATACGTTAGCGAATCGGTATTTAATAGGAATAATTGTGTAACGTTTCATTTAATGCTCATAATTGCCTTATTAAGACTAAGGCATTACACCTCTTCCAAGAATAATCAACTATAAAAGGAGGAGGTCTCAGCATTTGTAAAGGGGCAGAATATCATTGATATTACACTGAAATACAAACTTATTTACTGCTTTATTATTATTCTCAAGAGTTTCTTATTCTTTTCGTCTCCTGATTATCAGTAACCCGATTTTTATCTTAAATTCTAGCTTTAGTCGAAATTCTATTTTTTTTGGTTAAACAAATTGGTTCTGTTACCGGGAATTCTGATAATCTATTCTTTTCAAACTACATCCTACCTGTTGTTATCATCATGTCAAACAACAACGAAAACATTCCTGAAAATCAAGCACATCAAGTGGATGGAGATCAACATGATAATTTTTCCCCTCAAGGTTCTCCACGAGGATTTCATGAGGGAACTCCTAATGATCAATCTGAACATATTGATTAAAGAGATGAGATTTTACAAAAAATAGTCGATGCAGGGGTTGACAAAGCTTTAGAAGCCATACTCAGTCAATTACCTGTTGCACCATCAACACCGAATAACAACACGTTGGAAAACTCTCGATTTGGGCTGGTTAATTCTGGTAATGGAAATGACTCACAGGAGGGAGAGCCAGGTAATTCAACTAATTCTCATTTGCAAAATTTAGTACTAACCTTGCAGAAACAACTTAAGGAACAAAATGAGCGTATCGAGCAAATCCCTGGAGTTCCCCCTATAATCAAAGGAGTAGATGTAGATAAGTATCACAACAACCTTGGAAGTCAAGTGCTGCTCCCCTTCCAATTCCCAAAAAGTTCAAAATGCCCGACCTTCCGAAGTACGATGGCACCACAGACCCACGTGATCACGTAACCGCATTTACAACAGTCGTAAAAGGCAACAATCTGACCAAGCAAGAAATTGAATCAGTGTTGGTCAAGAAATTTGGAGAAACACTCACCAAGGGTGCATTAACCTGGTATTCTCTTTTACCTGAAAATTCTATAAACTCTTTTGCTGAGCTTGCAGATTCTTTCATTAAAGCACATTTAGGAGCACAAAAGGTTGAAAAAAGAATGGAGGATATTTTCAAAATTAAACAAGGGGACTCAGAGTTGCTCAGGGATTTTGTTGATAGATTCCAACGTGAAAGAATGACTTTACTTCATGTACCTGACAATTGGGCAGCAATAGCTTTTGCAAGCAACTTAAATGACAAAAGCTCAAAAGCCACGAGAAGACTTAAAGAAAGCCTTCGATAATTCCCTGCTACCACGTGGAATGATGTTTATAACAGGTACATTACAAAGTTACGAATCAAAGAAGATACCGTACCTCGGTTTCAACATGAAGAAAGGAGCAGTTCCAGGAGATCCGAAACCGAAAAAAGATCAGGTAAAAACAGGTACGATCCTTATATGGGTCCTGCAGGGAAAGACTCACGGGCGAAGCATGACAATCAACGATATGATCAACGATCAAAAAATAGGGAATCTGGTCCTTCATCAAGGTTCAGAAATGATCGAAACATGCACGAGCCCCGTGACGATGAAAGAAACAAAAAGGCGAGGTTCGGCGGCTATAATTTCAACGTAAGTACTTTCGAGCTCGTGGCTGTTTTAAGGAGTATGGGAGATAAGGTACGGTGGTCGAAGGAGATGCGGTCAAATCCAAAAAGACGCAATCCAGACCATTGGTGCGAATTCCACAACGATCACGGACATAAAATGTCACAATGCAAATTCTTACAAAGTGAAGTGGACCATTTATTGAAGCAAGGGTATCTTACCGAGTTATTTAGTGAGAAGGGCAAGCGAGCTTATATGAAAAATAGGCAAGAACCACCAAAACCCCCATCACCCAAGAGAACCGTTAACGTTATTAGTGGGGGCAAAGATACTTATGTAGTAGCATATACGGCTTCAAATAAAGTTTCCAAAGTATCAATCACACACGGGAAGCGAGTGAGACAGACTTAGAAGATGAAAGTATCACTTTTGATGATGCAGATACATAAGGGGTGATCACTCCCCACAATGATGCACTGGTAATATCTTTACTTGTACATGATACTAATGTAAAACGAGTTTTGATTGATCCAGGGAGTTCTGAAAATATCATCCTATTAAGGGTGCTACAAGAAATGCAAGCGGAAGCTAAAATGATTCCATAGGCGCAGCTTTCAAAATTGAATCTACCCAACCACGAAAATTAGGAACGGGTTCCACATCTCCCATGGTTGCTACGAAAAACCAAAAAGAGATGAAATTAGAAAAGAAGTTGAAATTCTTAAAAATAGACATGATAAGTGAAAGAAAACTTACGTGCAAAGTTTCACTTCTCAGGGAAGGGGGTATTTGTTTCACCCAACAAATCAACCATACGTACAGCAACGTAACGAGTATACAACCCACGATCTTTGTCATCCTCGGGGCTTACCAAAACCTTCTTACTTCTTGCAGTCAAGGTAAAAACCCCATTGCGAAATAACTTGGGATGGTATAAATGAATAAGGTGGGGAAAAGTAAAGTTAACATTGGCTTTGGTAGAAAAATATCTCAAACAAGCCACAGCTCTCCATACTAGGGGACCAACTTGTGCTAAGCAAATTTTGAAAAAACGGCAAAAGTCAAGTATAATTGGGTCAATAGCAGGATTAAATCCCAAAGTGAAGGGATAAGTATAAACAAAAGAAAATTCAATTCTGAAAGAATAAATTCTCTGGTTTGGATTAGGAATCATCATACGAAGATTATTTCTCCAGTTACAATCTTTTCGAACAGTGGGAATCAAAGGCTCAGTTATTAGAGAAGGATAGGTTTTAGCTTTCTCTAAATTAATCACCTGTTCTTGAAGGGATTTTCCATCATTACCAAAAGATAAGTCATTGGGTACAATTTCTTCGACTAAGGGTTCCTGGAGAGGTTCAAAAAGTTCTTTACCTTTAGAAGAAGGAGTCTTTGATATAGAGCTTCTAATGCCAGAACCAGAAGAAGGAGTGATAGAACCAGATGAACCACCACGAGAGGACCCTAGGCTACGAAGCCTACCTCCTCTGCCTCTTCTATGTCTTACGGGGGCATTGGGGAAGTTATCAAGAATTGGGACTTTCCTAGGGTTAGGGTTTGAAGATGACATTATTGAGAAGGGATGAATTAAAGGAGAAAAGAGCAAAAGTAAGTGATAAAGTATTGGTTGAAGACTTGTGAAGAAGAAGACAAAGGAAAAGGGGTGAAATATGTATATAATAGCAACCGTCAAACTAAGGAGTGTAATAATGGTAAGCCTATAATAAAGGCAACTACCACTTCATGAATAGAGGGGATGAAGAAACCTTGAAAATAGGTTGCAAAATTGCAGAACCAATCAGAAGATGACACGTGTACAAAGCATTAAATAGAAAAGACAACTGAGGCGTCAGTACTGTCATAACATTGATTATGGCAAAAATTCCCTTTTTTGAAGATCCACTTCCCAATTATTTAATTGATAAATAAATGGAAAGTGGGGGGACTAGCTGTATTGGGAAAAAATGAGTTTATATTGAAGATGACATGGCATGACACGTAGACTGGTCAAATGGTCAAAACATGATGATCAGTTACGAGGCACGAGCGACAACAGATACGAAGAGAAGAAAGTTAAATAGGCACGAGATGCTATTCGAATGATACGAGTCTCGTATCTATTTAACTCATTTAAAGCCAGGAGATCAGAAGGAATTGAAGATATGAATCTGATGACATAAAGGAGTCCAAATTTAGTATTAAATGACAAATACGTTAGCGAATCGGT
Source organism: Nicotiana glauca (assembly GCA_026770625.1). NCBI lineage: Eukaryota > Viridiplantae > Streptophyta > Magnoliopsida > Solanales > Solanaceae > Nicotiana > Nicotiana glauca. The sequence continues at coordinate 36,950 of MU739719.1, forward strand.
ATTTAATAGGAATGATTGTGTAAAGTTTCAGTTAATGCTTATAATTGCCTCATTAAGACTAAGGCATTACACCTCTTCCTAGAATAATCAACTATAAAAGAAGGAGGTCTCAGCATTTGTAAAGGGGCAGAATATCAATGATATTACTCTGAAATACAAACTTATTTACTGCTTTATTATTATTCTCAAGAGTTTCTTATTTTTTTCATCTTCTGATTATCAGTAAACCGATTTTTATCTTAAATTCTAGCTTTGGCCGAAATTCTATTTTTTGGTTAAACACAAGTATTACTCACCTCTAGTCGGCTGAAGACTAGCCCACAATGCCCTTTCCTCTCAAATCGACCTCCTCGCGCGTCAAATCTGGCTAAAACCACAGTGAATACATTACAATAGGCTAAGGGAATATAACCCAATCGAAAAGACTCAAAAAATATCGAAAATTGCGAAATTAGAAAAACCCAGGCCCACTTCTCGAAATCCAAAAAATTTTAAACCAAAATGTTCCTCATCTCGTGACGAGTCTATACATTGAAAATTCATCAAAATCGGAGCTCAAATGGGCCATCAAATCCCAAATTTTCATTTCAAAAATCAAGCCCTAGTTCTTCCAATTTTTACCCAAATTTCCAAGAATTTAAGGTTGATTCTTCTATAAAATGATGTTTCTAAGTCACGAGACTCATCTCCAATCAATTCCTGTTGAAACCCCCTTCAATCTCTACCAAAAGGCTCTCAAGGTGTTCAAAAATGGAGGAAAAATGAATATGCTCGCGGATGAAATTTCATTAAAAAGCCTTTTGTCCAGATGTAATTCCTACTATGCGAACGCGAGGGTCCTCTCGCGTTCGCGATGACTAGACCAAAATTTCCTCTTCGCGAACGCGCCTGCAAAACCGCGAACGCAAAGCTCCAGGCCCCAGACCCTACGCGAATGCGTCTCTACCTACGCCAACGCGAAGCACCGCCAGGCGACCTTCCGCGAACGCGATCCATTAAACGCAAACGTGAAGGCCAACTTTGCCTATCCTCACATTTCCTCTACGCATTCGCGACATCACCCACGCGAACGCGAAGAGCATTCCTCTGCAACACCAACAGCTGAAATCTGCTATCTTTTAAGGCCAAATTTGGTCCGTTTAACCACCTGAAATCACCCCGAGGCCCCCGGGACCTCAACTAAAATCACCAACACATCCTAAAACCTTATTCAAACTTGTTCCAATCCTAAAAACATATCCAACAACACAAAAATCATCAAATCACAACGGATTCAAGCCTAAGTTTCTTCAAGACTTCCGAAACTCACATTCAATCAAAAATCCAAACAAACGACGTCCGAATGACCTGAAATTTTGCATACATATCCAAAATCACCTAACGAAACTACAGCAACTCTCGGAATTCCATTCTGAACCTCGGATCAAAATCTCACCTATCAATCGGAATTCGCCAAAATTCTAACTTCACGAATTCAAGCCTAATTCTACACCGGGCCTCCGAAATCAATTCAGATCGCACTCCTAAGTCACAAATAACCTCCCTAAGCTAACCGAATCACCGGAAATCACATCCAAGCCCTATAACTCATAAGTCAACGTCCGGTTGACTTTTTCAACTTAAGCCTTCTTTAAAGAGACTAAGTGTCTCATTTCTTATCAAAACCAATACAAATCAACTGAAACTCGCCCAACACATATAATTAATCATGAAAGAGCAATAAACGGGAAAACCGGTACACAAACATATGAGACGACGGGTTGGATCATCACATCCTCCCCAACTTAAACCAACGCTCGTCCTCGAGCATACCCAGAGTTGTCCTAGAAGCCAACCAATAGCTGAATAACCTTACCAAGCATATACCTGGGGTGATCCCACGTCACCCTATCCCGCATAGGTCCGATAACACAACATAGCTGAAATCCCACAACCCACCTAGACCATGAACCGTAGAACCACATCGCACTTTCCGAAATTGTATGCAAGACCAGAACCTCACATCTATACTCAGGATAAGTCCGAACCAGCTATAATAACCCATACCTGCAACTTCCGGTGCAATTCTATGATATACCACATAGCTCAAACACATGCAGCGATAACGCCCATTTACGGCAACTGTCCACAATAACCATATACCGTTAAAAGCCTCTTATTAGCTAAATATTTATTCCAACACTTCCATATCCTACAATGATAATGAAACACATAGTAGACCATAGTCATTTCTCAGATCAACCATTCATGAAGGCATTTCTTCCCTTTTGACTAATACCACAGCAGATTCCGAGCCGAACCTCGATATCATTCTTCCAACAAGTTGTAATCAAATATGTTCGTATTTATTAATGACTCCAACGATCGCCTCGAATCCAACATACCATCCTGGTGACACGACACCTCAATACATGCCTAAGCCACAATGCGCGATCCTATCCTAACATTGTTACATATGAAGCATCTCAAGTCACCATGCTCAAAATAGACAGCCACGCACAGATTGATGTCTGAAACCAAGCAATCCATCACACCCATGGTGAAGCAAGTAATATACACCATTCAATCCTGAAAGGACACAACTGATGTGCCATTCACCGAGCAACAACCAATACGGACTTTCCTCAGAAACCAAGAAGCAAGACATACCAAGTAACATATGGAAAACTATTCTCAACATCACACTATTGCGGCGTGCAACCCGATCCAGATAACATACCCGTGGCGGCGTGCCACCTGATCCACACAAATATCTCACATAGGGAGATGCACATCGAGCCAAATTTGCTCATTATAACAAAATCCCGAGAATCGGTCGTAAGCATACTGAGTGCATAATGATATCTACTTATAGCGTTGTAAGCTACAAAACTCAAACACAACTGAGGTCCTTCCCCCTCAACTTCCACTATGAATCTCGATAGCACTGCATTATATGTGCCCACNATTCAACATGTACCTCAACAATACATATCGGGGCCAACCAAGCCATCTCAATCTGAATACGTAGCCAAATCGGCCTGCCAACGAACTCAATACCAAGAAGCCGGAAGCTGCTCCTTCCACTTTTTATAACTCCTGTCGGAGCCATACGATACGGTGCCCGGCACCAAATAAATGCCGAAATCCACAATCTTGCCCGATGACATGCCCGGCCATAAGGAACGCATCCGAAGAAGTCCTTCAATATCGGAACTGAATCAATAGTAGAAACCTCTGCACTGACATCTGCCACGAAGGCCCAATTAAGAAAAGCAATCCTTCCCAGCCGTCCGTTGGTCTTTGGGATACAAACCGCTCCGTTAGAGCATAATCCGATGCACTGCGCCATGCAACCTGTGGAATTTTCCGACATAACCCATAGCACAATAGTCTAGAATAACCCAACACTGAGACAACCAGTCTACACCCCAACATCATATCTACAATATAATATACCAAGCAAGGAAAGATCCACTCGGGTCTCCAAACCCCAATAGCCGTTAAACGGTACCAGTACACACCATCCACAACCACTACATAGACTGAACATGAGAACTCCCAGCCTCCAGCTCCACATAGCACACGAATTACTATACCTGTTCCAAAATTCTGCAGTATAAATACATATTACACCTCGAGTACCCAATCATTCTTCGAAGATATTCTAAAATTCTCTTGTGCCATCAAACACACTCAGATATCAGCAGTCGATCTAGCAAGAAAGTGCTGCAATCTTACCGAAGTATCATCATTCCAGTCACATTACCCTTCTTTCGATACATATACTCTCGTCAAATCACTTCCAATTAGCAGTACCATTTCCTTGATTACCTGAGGCTACCCGTTGTCTAGGAATTTTATGAACTTCTTTTCAGAACTGAACTGTAACCCATCCAGCCAAGACCTTCCGCCAATCCTATCTAGAAGGAGAATCATTACACATTCCATGATTTGCATGCCGTAGGCAACATATACTTCTCTAAACCACGGTAAGACCCAACAAGAACTCTCTCCCAGTTCCATCTTCACGAGCTAAACTGTCAGGACTGAATCCTTCTATACTAACCGAGCTAAGAAAGCTGTCAGGACTTAAAAGTTTTACTGCACAATACCTGTAAAAGCTCATTACCTCGAACACATACAAAGAATTAATCATACTCTTACCATACCGATTCGGTCAGTTATCAAGCTACTCTATTTATCTAAATTTCTTCTGATTCGTCTTCAACTTGATATTCCCCTTGCTGTAGTACCTCAATTCCTCAATCCAGGCTTACCGCACGAGACCCAAGCATAAGACCACACTGATAGGAGCAACAACCCACTGACTACTCTCTCAAATATTTCCAGAAACACCACATCCCAGAATACCTTACCCAAAAGAACTCTCTGTGAATCTAACTCTGTTTCATTTACTTTTTTGATGCGGATACATAGATTACCATAATTAACATAGAATACCACAAGTCTTGACATCTTCTAATGAAACTCAGTTCCTAACCCCATATGCAACTTTAGAACTCTCAATTGACGTACGCAGACTCTTGAACCCATTAGAACCATTCTCGCAAGTCATTCACTCTTATTCAACCGCAATTTACCTGATCAAACAGACGTAACCACACGTGCCTCCTTAGCACTCTGACCCCGCAGGACATGATCTCATTCCGATACAAACAAGCATCTTCCTTCTCTATACACTGAGCATTCCTTACCAACAACAGCTCGAGACATCCTATTGTTTTCACACATCTACGAAGCACCATATAACCTTTATCAATTTTTTTTCCTTCACACGTGCCATCCTAGGCTCAATTTCTGCAACCAGAATGATCCGCCAACATACCTCGAAACGGAACCAACATAGCACATGACCGTACAATCATCTAATCCACAGCAACCTCCCCAACTTGGCTCGAAGCCATATATCAGGACACACTCAATAGCCCATAATACTTTTACTCTAATGATGCCACGATATCATAGTGATATTAACCCAAATCATGTACAAGTTTTGTAAAAACACAGATCATCTAGTTCCGTAATCCTCTACACGGCTCGCATTCATCTCTACCACAGTTGAGTCCACTATCTTAAGCGACCTAAATTCTCAGATTTCAACGCGTACTCTTCAATTACACATGATATCTTCTAACATACACATAAGGATCATACCACTCAAGAACACTCCGCCCGAGGTGACCCACCTGATTCGCCTCAATTCAATATTTCAACATACCTTCCACCATCATATACGTTACAAAGTCAACTAGCCTTCCTGAGTCTGAACTCATACCGCCACATGTAATGTACTTCACTTCCCAACTAGGAGACATGAAAATATTCTTCGCGCGCCCATAACTTGGGGCTACACAACAGATCACAATAGGAATCGAACACTTATCAATCCATCTATTATCCAACAGCTTCTTCGTCACTACCAAGTCATATAATTACATCTCGCAGTACTAACATACTCATCACATGAATACCAAACCGTCACTCTGGCTAATAGCGACAATACCGAACATATAAGTTCAAAACACTTGCTCACACAATCGGCACCTCGGTGCTCAAGACATAGGCAAAGATCCGGCCTCAAGTCCTCCAGACTGGCCCAACATCAAACTCACAGGATCACATCTCACCCCTTGATTGGGGAATGACAAGCCATCAAGGCATATACAATACTTAGCGCTCATGTGCGCATACAAACGTGTGGAAGGAATTTCAAGAGTTATATCTCAAGCTGAATTAAGTACGCACGATAAGAATTCTAAGAAAGTGAAGTTTCCCTAAAGGTTCTGCAGCCTCTCGAGGATAAATACTGACGTCTCTGTACCGATCCGCGAGACTCTATTAAACCTGCTCATGACTCGTGAGACCTAGTAACCTAGGCTCAGATACCAACTTGTCACGACCCAAATTCCCAAACCCGATCGTGATGGCGCCTCTCGTGAAGACAAGACCAGCCAACAGAACAACGACGCTCATTTCAATATTATTAAACATAAAGGAATAGATAAATGCAACTTAATGACAATAATAATCAATATCAACAACCCAACACAACTCGACCGGGGTGTCACAAGTCACGAGCATCTAAAGAAGCCGGGACACAACTACAGTCTGTAATTTAAATGAATCAAATTAAAATCAAAGAAGGGAAAATCAGGTGCCGCGGACGCTGGCGGTCACCTTACTCCGCTACAATAGTGATACCTTCAATCAGCTCAAAACCCGCTACTGGGTGCACAATACCTGCAACTGCACACGAAGTGCAGGGAGTAAAGTGAGTATTACAACTCAATGAGTAATAAGAGTAAATAATAACTGAGCGGTAAGAAAACACGTAAAGCACTCCACCATGCTATATAGGACAGTAAGACCCTTGAGAAAATAATAATCCCATGAAAATCCTTTAGAAAATATCTGGCTCAGTTAAAAACCTCCTTTGAAAATATCATTTTCCTAACAGTCAAGCAATTGATTGCAATATCAGATAGTGCAAGTCCACACATAAGTCAGCCCCTCGGGCACAGCACTCCATTACAAATAACACCAGGGTATCTGGTAACAATGCAAGAAATAGCATGAATACCAAAGATATGAGAGTGTTGAATGTCATGACAAGTAGTACAATAAGAACAAATGCATGAGTGCAATGCAATGCATATGATGGTACATTCCAGTACCCATTGCAGCGTGCAGCCCGAGCCATCCATATTTATTTATCGTCTACAGCGCTCACTGGGGGTGTGTACAGACTCCGGAGGGGCTCCCACAGCCCAAGCGTAATATCTTGGTCAGTCATTGTTACCTGACCAATTTACATCATACAGTGCCATTCTTACCACTATTTCAAGTCACATCATACAGTGTCATTGTTACCACTGTTTCAAGTCACATCATATAGTGATTGCTACCACTGTTTCAAGTCACTGCTGTGGCACGCAGCCCGATCCATGTACAGTCCAGAAAATATTATAAGCCCCTTGGGCATTTATAAAACAGTAGTTCTCAGCCTGAAATAACATTTAAAATATCATTTGAGTTTTCAAAACTTAGAAATATGGCTGAGTTTGTAAAAACAGTATTTAAAACTTTGGACTGAAACCCAATGATATGCAAATATGCTAAAACAGTAACATCAAACCCTGAAGGATTCTACAAGTCGGTAAAAGGCCCAAACATGGCAATCAGCCCAAATTATGATGATAACAAGTAGTTTTAGTCAAGTACGCAGTAAAATCAACAACCGGGACGGACCAAGTCACAATCCCAAATGGTGCTCTACCCCACGCTCATATCTTGCGTGCAAGTCACCTCAATACAGCACTATGATGTGCAAATCCGAGGTTTCAAACCCTCAGGATATCATTTACAAGTATTACTCACCTCTAGCCGGCCGAAGACTAGCCCGCAATGCCCTTTCCTCTCAAATCGACCTCCTCGTGCGTCAAATCTGGCCAAAACCACAATGAATACATTACAATAGGCTAAGGGAATATAACCCAATCAAAAAGACTCAAAAAATATCAAAAATTACGAAATTAGCAAAACTCGAGCCCCGGACCCACTTCTCGAAATCCAGAAAAAACACCAAAATGTTCCTCATATCGCCGCGAGTCTATACATATAAAATTCATCAAAATCGGAGCTCAAATGGGCTATCAAATCCCAAATTTTTATTTCAAAAACCAAGCCCTAGTTCTTCCAATTTTTACCCAAATTTCCAAGAATTTAAGGTTGATTCTTCAATAAAATGATGTTTCTAAGTCACGAGACTCACCTCCAATCAATTACCGTTGAAACCCCTTTCAATCTCTACCAAAAAGCTCCCAAGGTGTTCAAAAATGGAGAAAAAATGAATAGGCTCGCGGATGAAATTTCATTAAAAAGCCTTCTGTTCAGATGTAATTCCTTCTATGCGAACGCGAGGGTCCTCTCGCGTTCGCGATGACCAAATTCCACTCGACCAAAATTTCCTCTTCGCGAACGCGCCTGCACAACCGCGAACGCGAAGCTCCAGGCCCCATACCCCTACGCGAACGCGTCTCTGCCTACGCGAACACGAGGCACCGCCAGGCGACCTTCCGCGAACGCGAGCCGTTAAACACGAACGCGAAGGCCAACTTTTCCTGCCCTCACATTTCCTCTACGTGTTCGCGACATCACCCACGCGAACGCGAAGAGCATTCCTCTGCAACACCAACAGCTGAAAATCTGCTATCTTTTAAGGCTAAATTTGGTCCATTTAACCACCCGAAATCACCCCGAGGCCCCCGGGACCTCAATCAAAAGCACCACCACGTCCTAAAACCTTATTCAAACTTGTTCCAATCCTAAAAATATATCCAACAACACAAAAATCATCAAATCACAACGGATTCAAGCCTAAGTTTTTTCAAGACTTCCGAAACTCACATTCAATCAAAAATCCAACCTAACAACGTCCGAATAACCTAAAATTTTGCACACATATCCAAAATTACCTAACGAAACTACATCAACTCTCAGAATTCCATTCCGACCCTCGGATCAAAAACTCACCTATCAACCGAAATTCGCCAAAATTCTAACTTCACCAATTCAAGCCTAATTCTACACCGGCCTCCAAAATCAATTCCGATCGCACTCCTAAGTCAAAAATCACCTCCCGAAGCTAACTGAATCACCGGAAATTACATCCAAGCCCTATAACTCATAAGTCAATGTCCGGTTAACTTTTCCAGCTTAAGCCTTCCTTAAAGAGACTAAGTGTCTCATTTCTTATCAAAACCAATCCAAATCAACTCAAAATTGCCCAAAACATATAATAAATCATGAAAGAGCAATAAATGGTTAAAACGGAACGGAAACACATGAGACGAAGGGTCGGGTCATCACAGATAGGTTTGTTACAGATTGTCTCAGTCGTTCTTTATTCCTATATTTTATGGGAAATGTATAGCAAAGCAGAATGTTCAACTTTGTAACCCGCATACACCGCAACCCGCAACCCGCCCCACATTAGTTTTTACGAAAAATATTTCAACCCACCCCGCCCCGCATAGTCTTAAATCCGTACCACCCGCACCGCCCCGTTTGCCTCCCTATTTCCCATCTTTGCATGAAGACAGTATTTGTCTAAAGTTTTATTAAAGATATACGAAGAATGAATAAATAGCTTTGTTGGAGTAATAGTAAAGTTACATGCAATTTATGTATTTTTCGGTAAACCAAAACTTTATGATAGTATACTTTTCTGACATGCTTAACTGTTGAGTGAAATCCATTTTGGTCTATCGCTATATTGGAAAAGACAGAAGATGAGAAAGACAGGGGAATCATTGTTTCTCTATGTCCTGAATAGTAAGGGCGATGTGTAAAAGCTATTGGTTGGCACTCATTTGAAATTAAAATATCTAGCTGCTTTTGAGATAAATTCTAGTGAACTGCTTAATTAGAGCTAATGATGTAGCTTTAGCTTGAAGTTTATACTTACCATTTCACTGAAAATGGATTTTTAGGAAGTGATTCACTTCTTTGGTGTTACACAGGGTGCTAAATTTTTTGCACAGACCATCTGCGCTCTTTTCTCATGAGACATCAAGCAAGATTGAATCATATTTTGGAGTTGTTTCACGGGAACTGGTAAAAATTATCTAGTATCGTATGTTATAAATTTGACCTTGAAATGTGTTGATGCAACTTGCCAATTAATTGAAGGTTATGTAAAGTGTCATCTAATTCAATTTACATGGATACAGCATTCTGTCACCTGATGCTTTGGCCCTTTTCCAAAGATTTTCATATCAGAGTAAGGTTGGAAATTATTGTGCTCCAGCATGTAATTTAAAAGGACTGCTTAAGATTTTTGATCAGTAGTTTGTCTCTTACATGAATTGTGTAATTGCTTCTTCTTAAGGCATTTTTAATTGTCAATTCAGATTGTCTTATAGAAATATAATTCGTAGGCCAAATTTTATTAGCATCCACCAAACAGAATTCCAGTTTACACAGATGCTTCTTGCCAAATTTTTTTATTATTAGGTGATTGTTTCTTATAGTAACAGATTCCATTCATATTATGTTTCTTTCCACAAGCTATTTCATGTTGAACATCAGTATTTATCCAACGAATAATTATAGAAATATACTATAATTATATTACGTATGGCACAAAGTTGTTGACACCAACATGAAGAAGTCAACAAGAATTATTATGAAAAGTAGACAAGGTAAAAGGTCTAGATATCTTATAGACAGTTTTGACATTGAAGAAGTTAGTGACTTTGATTCTTTAATTTGTATATGTTTGAATATTTAGTCCCCTTCTGAGATCCATTCATAGTGCATGATTGTTCCTGCATAAAGTGCTCTGAATGGTTAGACTTATGTGATATAATTTGCAACTTTTGATAGATTTAGCAGCACATTACTGACTAATTCAAACTTAACGATTATTTTTACCACTCAAATTTTTTTCTAACATTTCTTTTTCATCATTTGTAGGTGGATCAAATAAGCTAATGTGTATATTGAAGCAGTGAAGATGATATTGAGTCATATGAGATTGTTGATGAAACATTAGTTTGTTTAGATACTTTAGAATTTTTTCTGTTTTAGAACTTCTAATTAATGTGCAAACTTATGTATGTTACTGGTTGTATGTTCTAAATGATAATTTTGATTATGAATAATAGTATCCTTTCATGATTTATACATCATTTTAGCGCATCAGTTTTTATTTAGATAAATAATTAACAACTAAATAAAAGGGTACATATTTAATTCAATAAACTGTTGCAATAGCCACAATAAATTGTTGCGATAAACCCCTATAACAGTAGCCCAATAAACTGTTGCAACAGCTCCTAATAATGGTTGCAATATGTAACCTGAACCGTTGCAATAGCATCCAAAAACCATTGCAATAGCCTCAACGATCGTTGCATAAAACGATATTACAACGATTTTGAACCGTTCCATTTGACTAAATAACCGTTGCAACAGATAGGCCTACGACGACAATTCTAAAATCGTTGGAAACGGTTGGGAAAATCGTTACACAAAACCGTTGCAATAGAGTTATTGGCACGCGATCTGATGGGACGGTCGGTGAACCGTTACAATATGTCTATCACAACGGTTTTGCTCTCTATTGCAACAGTTTTGGAACCAATGCAATAGGTCTATTTTCTAGTAGTGTCTGATGCATACAAGTGCTACTATATGCGATTTAGAAAATCTTAGACCAACACATGAAGCTTTGTTCTCATAAGCAATGGTTTAGCAATTAGTAGGAGGCATTCAATGCTAAACCAGCTTAGATATAAACCAGCATTAGCAAGATGAACTATCTTGATTTTACAATCTGAAAGATATGCTCTTAATTGAGAAAAGCAATCTCAAATGTCAAACTGCAGGTTGACAATAAACATACATGTAACCATCTTATATATGAATCTATAAGTGGTTCACATGACAGGTGAATGAGCCCATATTTACCTTTTTTATATTTTAGAATCAGGAGTCTTAGTCTCAACTTTAGCTGGTAGAATCAATTTATTATGAAAACAAGTAGCACAAGAGAATTCTTGAAAAATCTTCTAGTTCTTCAGTATATGCTTCTCTGTATTCTCAAATAGCTCATTAAAAAATGGTAAATGAAAACTTCAATTTTATCATGGCATGCGTTATCTCTTAGTAAACTTCTGGTTTACTATGACACAAACTTTTGCATTAGTAAACTTCTGGTTTACTGTGGCTGCTTTTGTATAAGTAAATTTCTCATTTACTGTAGTTGCTTTTGCATTAGTAAACTTCTCGTTCACTATAATACATGATGTAGTACAAATTGAAGAATAAGGCGGGTAACTTCTCACATACATACCCCTTATGATTGTGGAAATATGAAGATTTTCAATCTTTAAATCATTTGTAGTCTCAGTATGATTGCCATTTGTATTAGTAAACTTTAAGTTTACTACAACATGTGTTTTGACCATAATCATATAATATGAATGAAAATTTTGCATATAAGCTCTTCGGGAGTCTTTAATTTATTTTCCGCAATCAAATATTATTCAGACACTACTTGTATCGTGTATCTTTTTAGACAAACAGTTAGCTCTTCAGGAGCTTTGATAAATTTTGTACTATCAAATATTACTTAGAAACTTCTCGTATCATGAGAGAAAATCATAATCAAATGAATATTATAAAGACAATTCTAAATTTATAAATATAAAAATTAAGAATTTCAGTATTTTTACCACCAATTTTGTGACAACTGACAAATATCTCCTTCAGGTATAAATGTCATTAACATCTGAATATTTTATATCAAAGCGGTAACCACATAGTTATTATATCCTTCAGGGAAAGTTACATGACTTGTTATTTCCTTCAGGGAACTCGATAACTAACCAGAACATATTAATGTGGTTGTAGTAGAAAGTATTCTACAAGAATAATTTTGCCTTGGAATGATATTTAATAAAAAAAATTCAAGATATTTTACGTACAATGGGTACGTGTGACAATGATCTTTATGCCACAAAAACAAGATTTATATCCTTTGTTATTCTACCTATTCACGAGTTGAGTTGTGGTATTTCTTCATTCACTCCAGGGAATGAAAATGTGCTTCAAAAATAACTTTGAATAGCTTATTATTTTGTTTAAGCACAAAAAGATACAATTTCATAATATTTTCTTACTTCAGGAGAAAATGTCAATTGTGTTATTTCTTCAGGAGTAAATTTAAAATACGAAAAAATGAGTATATATTTTCTCAATCATATTACCTCTTCTGGAGGTGAATTGTAATTTATTTATATCAAAAGCGCGTTCATATTTACGAGCTTTATTAATATTGTCACATTCACTTCGGGGAATGGATTAATATTTATCAAAAGTTCTCACCCTTTAGGGAACGGAACATAATTATTTGAACGTGCATTAATCACACCAAATCGTGTGATGCTTCAACCTCTTTTAAGATAATGCTACTTCAGGAGCAAATTGAGGTATGCAAGTAATATAGAGATTTTTTCTCTAGCTTATCTTCAATTGTAACCATAGAAAGCCTAAATTATTGGTTATAGACATATACCACTTCTGGTGGTTAACAAAATTTAGTTACAATGAGATATACAAAACATAACCACTTCTGGTGGTTATATTCTGATAGAATTCAAATGAACCATGAAATTAAATCATAAAGAGATTTGAGAAATATTGCCACTGCCGGTGGTTAAATATTTCGTGCAAAAACTCTACTGGAGTAAGAAACCAAAGAAAAGATTGAGTTAAATATTGCATAAATGAGTCATTGTGAACTAACCTTCCTACAGAATATTGGCATCATGCTTTTGATGACTTTGGTACCGAAATATTTTGTGAAAATGAGATTGAAGTGCTATAAGTCACGTTCCTTACCGTGATGTATAGTAATAAAATTTTCATGATTAACAAGAAAGTACACAAGTAGTTGCTTAAAAGGTTAGCTAATAAAATTGCAAAATCAAACCTTCTCCCAATAAAAGATTTCGTGGGTAGAGAATCCCGACTAGTAGCTTTGTCATACTATGCCATTTTAACAGAAAAACAACATATTCATCTCCTGCTCTCAACCGATGCATTAAAAAAAAGGATATAATGCCTTTGAATTACTTGATATTCCTGAAATGGAAAGTTAAATTCAAAGTAAGTACTCAAGAGGGTAGAGTCTCGTGCTGATAACGTGTTATAAAATAAAGACTTTAAAGTAAAAAAAAAAACGAAGACAAGTAGAGGGAGAGATTGATATATTATTCAACTTCAAATTCATGTACATAATAAACTGAAATATCCTCTATTTATAGAAGAAAGGAAGCTGTTGTGTAAGCAGCTACTGCAAGCTGCTGTGTAAGCTACTACAACAAGCTGCTGTGTAAGCTGCTACTGCAAGCTGCTGTGTAAGCTGCTTGTAAGCCACTACTGCAAGCTACTGTGTAAGCTTCTTGTAAGTTGCATGTAAGCTGCTACTGTACCAGATATAGATAATCTTCTGTCGGGAGTATATTTATCCATAACGGAGTACTGAAATGATAAGCTTCTCCAGGAAGCTTATATACAACGGAGTACTAAATGAACATCCATAACACTGCCAACATTTTTCTTTGTTTTTTATTGCAAGGCAAGAAGCACCGATATTTTTTCCCGCTAATCAAAATTTTTGTATTTCATTTTTATAAGTTTCTTTCTCAAAAATATGGTTATTAGTAATTTAAACGTTTCGTTTTTGTTATATTATTTTAAAGATGAAATTTATGTAATTTTGATTTTATTTGAGTATATATTTTATTATTTTTAATATTCCTTTGGGTCTTTCTTAATTAGATGAAACCAATATTAAATAAGCATCTTTGGCAGTATAAAAGTAATATTATGTAGAAGTATATACCCTAAATAAACTTAATATGTAAATTAACAAATGAATTAACACAAATGTATGATGCTTTTAAACACTATCTTTCGAACAAGAAGAGGAGTCGAATCTAAATTCGTTATCTTTCTATTAATTGTCTTTGCAGTATTACCATTACTTTTACAATCGCGAGAAGCACAACCAAATTTACTAATTAAAGCATAACTTGTACTATTACCACTTTAGATTACTTGATCTACAGTTAGATGTACTACATAGCTAACCCACCCCCAATGACCCACAGAAATATAATGATATGTTTACCAATATTAACCCAAATCATGATTAATTCATTAAACAAGTTTCAGACATTCACTCCAATGCTACAATTCCTTTAGCCTATTTACACAAAAGAGTACGACTTCTATGTTAAACCAAGCTTTCTCCCTAAATATATTAGGTACAGAGATTAAACCTTCACGATGGGAAATGTAGTCACGTAAACACATAATGCAAGACAGAAAATTGATGCTAAGATGACGAAAACAAAACCCAACAAAAGTAGTTGCTAATGGTTGAAGCCAACTTAATTAAAACAAAAAGGTAGCTTGTTTTAGTGATTAATTAAACCAAAAGGCAGTTTGTTTTGTTAACAGCAACTCCTGGACTTCCATTCAACCACAGCAAAAGCCTAATATTGGCAGGACCATTTTGCTTTGTAGTGAACCTACAAGATGCGTAAGAACAAAAAGAAGATAAAGATTAGTACTTTTGTGCATCATAGATGACAAGATTTAAGAAAAAGTTGGAAATAATAGGGACATCCATTGACAAGAGTAGCATATTAGGGCGACTAATAAAACTGAATAATCAAATAAAATGCACTGTTCAAAATCGCGCCAGTGTCTTGTACTTGAATTGTCCCTAAAATTATCTGATGACTTACCGACTGATATCTCCGCAGAGCATCAAATTTGCAGAAGACTAGACATATATAAATAGGTCTCACTATATGTGGCATCAACTTGCAGCCCTTGAAGGAGTACATCTCAATCCTCTTCATTAGCTAGGATACAAGCCCGCAGTAATACGTGCACCATCAAGTCCTACTATGATATTAAATTCAGCATACACTCCAGTCTAAAGGAAAAAGAAGAAAGAAAAGAAATAAGAAAACTGATTAAGTTACCTCGGGAAATTACTTACCAAACTTCAACTTCAGCGGCAGCTAATTATAGATAGAACTTTCCCCCTAAGCTTTTCAAGTCTCTGCATAATGAAAGAATAGAAGTTTGAAAAAATGCAGCTAATATATAATATCATGACCAAACGCCAGGACACATACCGAACCAGATATCTTTGCCCATCTTTCAGCAGAAGCGCTGGCTTCTTTCAGATGAGAACAATGTAAATGATCAAAATTTAAATAATAGGTCGAATTTTCTGTTGCTTCAGCTACCCAGAGGTTATTAACATTATCTCTTGCTCTCTTGATGAGATTGCAAAAAGAAACCTGCAAAAATTTCATTGTTTCAGCTGTGGATATTGGATACAAATTAGAGAAACACCATACACTTAAACATTTGAGTTTTACTCTACAGCATAACCCTTTAAATTCATTAATCAGGAATACTGCATAGTGCATCAATGACATAATGTTCTGCATGGATACATGCAAAGACCATGAGAGAAAAGTTGCCTGCTTATAAAGGTTGTAGTAGTAAAAACACGGGCCCAGATGCCATTAAGCAACAGAACCGTTAGAGTTGAAGTTAATGATATACCACCATATCCTGTATAAAAGAGGATTTTCTGAATGTTTTATATCTAATTGTCATTAGACGAAAAAGGATGATAAATACGCAATAAGTTGCTTCCAGAAAATCAAAGGTTCAGTACTGGTGGCTATGAGGAAAACCATGTACCGCAAGTAGTTTACTCCTTACTCACCACAGACCCTACAAGGTTAGAGTTTATTGGTGCAAATGAATCAGTTTCTATGCATGGGGAGGTGAAGCTAGTGGCCATCAAGGTTTCTGATTCATCATTGGAATCCAACGTAGATGTGGATCCATCCGCTACAAATACCCACTGCTTACTTTGATGAGCTTCTGTATACAGCTGCCCCACAAAAACAACCACTGCGGCGATATCAAACTCCCTGAATGAACCAGAGAAACACAATAAGTGAATAAAGAAGTTTCTCGCTTCAGGAGCACAAGTGTTGATTCCAAGATTTTACCACCAGAACCAACCTGGACATAGGAACTTCACCCAATTTACTCAATGGAACTGATCGGCGAGGATAAAAAAAGGGCCTGCAGGAACAGGTATCAGATATATAAGTTTGTGCAGTAAAAGGATGAAAACAGTATATACTTACTCAAAATCCTCAATTTCCATGGGAGACAAAGGCCGCCATTTGGCTGTGGACCCTTTTGCTTGCAAATAAAGGGTGCTCGAGTCTGAGCTTATCGGTGTAAGCCCTGTAACAGCAAAAGCTTGACCCTCTGCAAGCTCGGATTGCTATAAAAAAATCAGTTAGAGATGGAAGTAGTACAGAATTGAGAAATATATTAGCAAAAATGAGGGGATATAAGATTAAAGAAAAAAATTCAGAGCAAAATCAGATAACCAAGAGGATATTAAAGCTCATTTTCACTACCTGTTTCTCAGCTGGATTCCAAATTGTAATTAAGCCTTCCTGTGGGCAGCACTTTGATGGAGTACTTTTGCTAGTCAATCCAACAACTCTAACTCGCATAAAAGGAGTGACGTCTCTTTCAGCAAGTCCAGCAGCTTGCAAAGCTTTTTCAAGAGATTTCTGCAAGTCAGACTGCCTTGATGCCTGAAAATGACGAAAAGGAATCACGACTAACCAACCTCCTATAGTAAAGCAAGTATAAAAGAACATACCTCCAACTTTGCTTGATAGGATGCAAATGCATTCAACTGCTCTTTAGACATCTCTGCCATCAGAAGTTCTGGTTCTGCAGCTCTCTCTAGTATCTTCAAAATTCTTGCCCCTTCTTCACTTTCATGGTCACTTCCAATGTACGCATCTCTCTTTGCCCTTTGAGATTCTGAGGTTATTCCCTCCACAACTCTACAGCGTCTAGATTGACAATTCACAAATATATGTCTTATCAATAAATATCACAGATATTCATAGATAAAACACATCAAATAGTATTTAAAGAGCATTGCATGAAAGTGGGACTTGTATTGGTAAATACGACAAATCCACGAGCTAGGCATGATAGAAAGGATCTCCATCCTAGAATGTCAGTTTCTTAATATGAAAGAGAAAAAAAACTGACAGTGAAAACAATGACATAGCAAGCAGAACCTTTTGGCTTCTTTATTGAAAAACTCACAAGCTCGATTATGTTACAGAAACTTATTAAGCTTTATGAAGACATTTTTCCATCTTAATTTGCAAAATTGGCTCGAGCGCTTGCACTATGTTTCAGAAGAAAAGGCTAGTACCAGCTTCTCGTAACTAGAGCTGGATCAAGCTTTTTGATATTAAGCAAACTGTACATTTGTACTTTTGTTTACTGTCACTTCCCGTCATTCTTTATTTTCAACCACCAGACTAATAATTCAAACCAAACCCAGCTGCTCAATCCACCACTCACAACCACCAGTCTGTACCACCAAGCCATCAAACAAGCCATACAGATACATACAACCAGACATATTTTTTGTGTTATGCATAATTCATTTAAAGAAACATCTTCATTCCCCATAGATTGGATTTAGCAGATGATTTGACTGCAGTTCAACAGAGTGATACTGGTTTGCTGGAGGATGTCAATCAATTTGATGAGGGCAGACAATTGACAGCTGTTAAAATTGAAGGCTTAATAAAGCAACTTTAACTGGAGAGTTGTACGATAGGTCTCATTCAAGAATTAACTAAGCTCAACCACCGTGCACACAGGGGAAGGAGTGAACATTTAGCCACATTGAGTTGTCCAATCCTTTCGTATGTCCACTCTTCCTTGCATTCATTTAATAACTATTCTCCGCTGCCTGTTCGATTTTTCTCTAATAGCACAAAAAATTTAGTGATATATTTGATGTTATTCTTTCAGCTCAGTGCAAGTTATTTTCTTTGATCTTTTGCCTAATACAAAAAGAGATACTATCCGCATTGTCCATAAACCTCATTTTCATGCCTTATTCCAGTATTCAACTATGACCAGAATGGTTGAACCGCTTAAATCTTAAAGCAAAGGTCAAATGTTTTGAGTAGTAAATATATCCAAGTGAAGATTTTTAGGTGTTCTCATGCAATTTGCGACTGTTGTAGTTACCAAAATTATAGTAAAATTAGTTGTCACATACCATTACTCAATTCCATTGACGTTTTCCATTTATAAACTAATCTGCTATCCAATTCTTGATAGCTATTGCTAATATAATATATTGATACAGATGTGTGATCCATCGAGCTTTTGATAAAAATCACACATAATAGTAGCAGGAAGTAAGGATCACTTTACAGATAAACCAAGTGTGACACTTTTATATATGTTGCACCCAGGAAATCATATTTATTGAATAAATCAAATGTGGACTTAGAGTGATCAATAAGATTATTGCCATGAATGTTACTAAACTAGCATCAGACAACAGTGGCCTACAATGAAGGAGTTGAGGCACATTTCTTGATGTATCACGGGTTTCAGATGAGGAAAAACCAAGAAGCTAATACTGCAAATTGCAAGAAGTTGGCAGGAAGATACAAAGGTCAGAATGCCGGTTAAGAAGATATTCAAGTAAGCATGTGATAGCAGCAAATGGTCACAGGACGAAATGCATTTTGTGGAAATATTGGATGTTTATAAATGATGCAATTCAAATCGACCGTCTGAAGGGATAAAGATAGAAGTGGGAAGCGCATAGCTATTAAATTGTTCAAAATCTAGCAAGTATTTGCTTGATGCAAGGAAGAGAGCCAAACTCATTTCAATTCTCATCCAGAGGCAAGGATTGGCTGTATCAGTTGAGTTCTTTTTTCCTATGTTCGGACTCTCCAAAATGCTGCCGCACCCGTGTCGGATCCTCCAAAAATACACTACTTTTGGAGGATCCGACACGTATCCGGCGACATTTTTGGAGAGTCGGAGCAACATAGCTTTTTTCCCCTTTAAGTGACAATTTTTACCAATTAAAGAAAGAGTGATTCATTTCTTCCAGTTAAAAAACAAAAATTTATGCAATTCTAAAAATGAACTCATAATGTAGATATCAAGTGAAGGATTGAGAGAAATCTTTTAGCAAGTTTGCAAGTATCACCTTTGATTAAAAGACTGCATCTCTTTAGCTTCCATCCTTTCAGATCTTACAACGAAACCCCCATTACTTGACCTGGATGTCATAGATTTTCATCAGACTCAAAACTAATTTTCTTCCGTAACAAATTTCAATTACCTTTCCCCGTAGAGAACAGGATACATCCTTGAAATTCCGACCAATGTAAGTGGAACAGAACCTCCACCATCCTTGATTGACAAAAATGATAATGGAATGGCACCACCTTTGCCTAACAATATTTACATGAAGCAAGACGGGCCAAAAGGGGAAAGAGAATACTTAAATGGCATTGTCAGGATATAAATGCAGGTCATATGTTATTGGTATTACTAATGCTTACATAACCCCAAACGAGATGCCCAATGAGCTCTATATGCCCCATTTATATGCAGTAGCAAACCAGTCGTTCCTGACACCTGAAATTAATGCAGACCTTTAGTAATGACAATAGAAACTTGAAAAGCCCATGAAAGCACCAATATTTAGAAGCTGCTAAAGGCAACAACCTCAAGTGGTGAAACAGGACCTGTCCAGCCACAGAATCGAGCTCCCCAGATCTTTAGATGACAAGATAAGCTGTAAGCAATATGAA
The DNA here is from genome assembly GCA_026770625.1 of Nicotiana glauca. Classification (NCBI taxonomy): domain Eukaryota; kingdom Viridiplantae; phylum Streptophyta; class Magnoliopsida; order Solanales; family Solanaceae; genus Nicotiana; species Nicotiana glauca. Next base: position 57,247 of record MU739719.1, read on the forward strand.
ATTCTGATAGTCTCTTACAAAAAGGATAGACTACAACCATTAAATTAATGTGGTACCCTAAGCTTTTGGCCAACAAACAGCTTTCCAGCAGCCAACTTCTTGGATAATAGTATGTCTAAGACAGCAGTAATTGAATACCTGTGAAACAAACAAGTTCTGCATGATTCTTGAAATCCAACTTATAATATGGTGATAGATATTAATATTTTTCTTACCACCCATCTGTCAGTTCAATTTTTGCACAAGCTCCATTTTCGGTCGTGTTAGACAAAGAAAATTGAGGTCCAACTGGGGAGTTGCAAATTGAATAGACCTTGGAAATGCAGAGCACCATCATAGAAGAAGGTGAGACGTCTCCTTCTAGAATTCTCTTAATTGCAGATCGATGACCATAATTTACTTCTCTTTCATATCTGCCCAAAGGATGAATTGATGTTTTTATTGGACCTCTGAAATCCAAGAGAAAATGCAAAACTGACTCAATTTATACCTGTACTTTAATTCTTCAAGTACATTGCAGATTGTCAAAAGCTTCCCAGAAAATTTGGTACTATAACACCTCTCATAAGACGCAAGTTTCCAAACAATCCACTTATAGTGATTTGTAACCCACCTATTGGAATGATGAAGAATGTGTAAGCAGATCACATTGAAGAACAATTTAAAAGGCAGACGAATTTTGATAGACATACAACAATATTAAGCGATAGAATTGTCTATGAGGAGCACCATTAGACAGATACAAAATCTCATTAATCACGAGAATTGAGAAGTGTGCCACTGTATTTGGGAAGCTAACCATGTAGCAGATGCTCTAGCTAAATGGAGTACAGAAAATGATGATTTGAGTACCTCATCCTTCAACGAGTTACCTGTAGCAGCTTAAGGTCTATATAGGCTGGATTTTGTTCAAATAATATCCTTCAAGCACAAACAGCAAAAAAAAATGCATGCTGGTGAAGTATAAGTGTAGTTTAGCATGGGTACTCTGTATCATAGCTGCACTTTTTGTTTGGATCAAGCTAGAGTAGCTTGTATGTCCTGGAGTATATCAATGCTGTAACTAGTATAGTGGTAGATCTTAATAGAGAGTCTTTTATATCCCCAGTTTGTTTGCGAGGTAAGGACATAGGGTCCCCCTCTTTTTGATGTAGCCATACAACGTACTTAACATAAAAATAAAAAAAGAATGTTGAGAACCCAATAGACAAGTACACCCATGACGGTAGCTCTAGAGATCAATCCATGGATCTAAGAAAAAGTAGCAGATACAAGTGCCTGTGACTCAACGCAGAACTTTATGTGAAAGCTGTAACCAAACCATTTTCGTAGTGTCTGACACAAGCCACCAGACACACAGATGCATAGGCCAATCGGTACCATGACCAACATAACTCATACAGCTACAAGAGCTAAAAAATTATTGAGTGTAACCCTTGAAACTAATCAGTTCTTTCTGATAATTGTAGCTATTCTAACGGCCAACAAGATTTCCAAAACGTTCTTGCAAAGAAGTACAGAAATTACTCTTTAGAGACATATTGCATAGAAGCCCCTGATTGAGACAGCATCTCCCAGAAAGACTTTACTCCAATACAACCTGAGCAAGATTTATCATTGAACACATGAGTTTCAGCATTATCTGGATTCATCCTTCTCACTTCATCTGGCAGATTCTCTAGCTGGATCTCCAGAGAACATAACAAGTATCAGCTGCCAAAAACAAAGTCATCAATTGAGGAAAGAAATTATTCCAGTCCATTCTCACCTTGCTCTGGAATGATGGGGGATCCCCAAGATACTCCTTCATATACAATCGTGCAACATGGAATGGATATCGAACTGAAACTTTTCCTTTTTGAGAGGGTAATTGTGGTGCTGAATTTGAGAATCCTAGTTAAATGATATCAAATTTGTCAAAGAAAGATTTAAGACAAGCCCTAAGGAGTCAATCTACAAACTTCAAATTTACCATTAGAAGCACCGGAATCGTTTCTTTTGAGAGGGGTGACAATTTTGGCAATTCGAGGCTTCTTGAATGGAGAAACAAAACTTCCCCTTCCAGGTTTCCTCTTCTGACCAATGTTTTGGTTTCTATCTGCAGATCCAGCTCCAATGTTATTTGAGATATCCACCAAAGGACCCCTAGAAGGCCTTTGTAGCAATTTAGGTTTTGAAGGGATGTCATTTTCTCTTAGGTCAACAGCTGCTGAGTTCTTGTTGAATGCCTCTCCATGTTGAGGAATACTATGGTCCGGCCAACTCGTGCTTTCTTTTGCCACAGCATCAAACTCCCTCATCAAGTTACTTGCTGGAGCGAGATTATCTGTTTTAACCGAAGACTTGTTATGGTACAAAGTTGATCCAAATGGGGGTGTAAAAAGGCTTGACGAGCAACTGCCTTTTGCTGCCGATAAGAGGGAAACAGGAGTATCTGAGTTTACTTCTTTAATGGAGGACTGATCAACAGATTTTTGGTCTTTTGGAAAAGAAAACAATGGATCAACCACATCCTTTTCATCTACAAGACATCCCAGCTCTGGATCTCCAAGCAGACTCCTTGCACGTTTCAATGCCTCAGAAGAAACTGATATTGATCTACCACCAGCAGTATGAAACTTTATCGGAGGAGGTTTATCTGCACAAAGCAGAAAATCTGGTACTAACTCCTCCGCTGAACAAACTGAGGAGTTAAGTTTAACATCAAACGGAGACAATGAAGCTGCTGAAGCTTTAGTAGACCATGTGTTAGCAATCCCCTCTACTGCCATGAAAGGAACCGAACTCTGAAACCCAAAGCACTCGTCTGAAGATTGATTTTTCTTTTCAGAACCTTGAAATGTTTCACTGTCACCATTTTCTTCCAAGCCCAACAATGCCTTGGCCCTATTAAGACCTGCGGAAGATATACTAACTGCTTTACCAGAGCCTGTCTGGAACATTGAGTTCGACGTGTTAAATTGCTTCTCCAAGCCAGAAGGGAAAAAAGATTCTGGAGCATTACGAGCTTTCCCTGAGCCTTTCTGGAACGCAGCTTCCTGAAAGGCAAAACTGTTCTCTCTTCCAATCCCTTGTACTGCATAATAACTTTTATGTATTTGATAATGCATATATCCAGACCACCATAAAAGCAAGAAATTCAAAATATGGACTCATATACACCACTATCTCTCTACAATTGACAAACTAAAGAAACTCGAGTTACATGTTACAAAACTACAACACTATATTCCACTGAATTATGCAAGATTGAATTTTCTATATATTTTAGGTCAAATTCTAGTTCAGTGTAGACTCATTTCTTCTTCTGCTTCTGATCTTATTTGAAAGTCAAATGTCAGGGTACTGAAGCACGTTGTAGCATAATTAAATACCAGATTTCCTTAACTTAATTAAGAACAAGTAATTACAGCAGCATACCTTTTCAGAAAAATCAAAAGAAGAAACTTTACCAAAAGCAAAGAACAAAAAATTCACTATAATAAATTATTTCTCCTGAAGGATGAAATGTGAGACCTGTGTCCAGGACCACATTGTTTTTATCATTAAGGATCGAAAGAGCTCTTGATATCGAGGACTGCTTCACTGCCACAGGCTTCCCGGATCCAGTTCGAAAAACTGGAAAATTCGCCGTGAAACTTGTATCACTACTCCCCGCTAATTTCGAACTTCCTGTATCGATTAATGTAACTTAATGCACGTATTGAAACTTTACGATTTATATAAAGGGGGAGAAAACAATGAAGTAGGTACCTTGACGCAAGAGGTCGGCCATGGATTGGAGCTGCTGAGGAGCTGCTAGGGCCAAGCTCGGCTCTTCGATTTCAGTCTCTTCATCGGAGATTTTCCATCGGAAATCATTCCCGGCGGCGGAGTACAACTGCCACGTCGGCATTCTCCGGCAATTTTATGCAATGTCAAATCAATCTGTGAAGAGTCGCTTCGGAAATTTTGTTTGTGCCGAGGAGAATAGGGGGAGCTTATTTGAAAAAGCGGGAAATTTTGTTTCTCTATTACAATACCCGCGCCATTCAAAGTATCAAACTACGTGTCTCATGGATCATGGGCTGAACTGAGATGGGCCGAGCCCAATAGGGTAGTAACAGTTACAAGTAAAAGTTGCACGGCGCCCCTTTTTAACCTGTAGCCGCTTTATCTTTTTATTTGTATCCGTATCCACTTTTTAAAAAACTTCAGCTTCCCTTTATAAAATAATCTGAAGTTTCCGGGTTATTAAACAAAAACTTCAGCTCTAGGAAATTTTGTTTCTCTATTACAATACCCGCGCCATTCAAAGTATCAAACTACGTGTCTCATGGATCATGGGCTGAACTGAGATGGGCCGAGCCCAATAGGGTAGTAACAGTTACAAGTAAAAGTTGCACGGCGCCCCTTTTTAACCTGTAGCCGCTTTATCTTTTTATTTGTATCCGTATCCACTTTTTAAAAAACTTCAGCTTCCCTTTATAAAATAATCTGAAGTTTCCGGGTTATTAAACAAAAACTTCAGCTCTAGGAAATTTTGTTTCTCTATTACAATACCCGCGCCATTCAAAGTATCAAACTACGTGTCTCATGGATCATGGGCTGAACTGAGATGGGCCGAGCCCAATAGGGTAGTAACAGTTACAAGTAAAAGTTGCACGGCGCCCCTTTTTAACCTGTAGCCGCTTTATCTTTTTATTTGTATCCGTATCCACTTTTTAAAAAACTTCAGCTTCCCTTTATAAAATAATCTGAAGTTTCCGGGTTATTAAACAAAAACTTCAGCTCTAGGAAATTTTGTTTCTCTATTACAATACCCGCGCCATTCAAAGTATCAAACTACGTGTCTCATGGATCATGGGCTGAACTGAGATGGGCCGAGCCCAATAGGGTAGTAACAGTTACAAGTAAAAGTTGCACGGCGCCCCTTTTTAACCTGTAGCCGCTTTATCTTTTTATTTGTATCCGTATCCACTTTTTAAAAAACTTCAGCTTCCCTTTATAAAATAATCTGAAGTTTCCGGGTTATTAAACAAAAACTTCAGCTCTAGGAAATTTTGTTTCTCTATTACAATACCCGCGCCATTCAAAGTATCAAACTACGTGTCTCATGGATCATGGGCTGAACTGAGATGGGCCGAGCCCAATAGGGTAGTAACAGTTACAAGTAAAAGTTGCACGGCGCCCCTTTTTAACCTGTAGCCGCTTTATCTTTTTATTTGTATCCGTATCCACTTTTTAAAAAACTTCAGCTTCCCTTTATAAAATAATCTGAAGTTTCCGGGTTATTAAACAAAAACTTCAGCTCTAGGAAATTTTGTTTCTCTATTACAATACCCGCGCCATTCAAAGTATCAAACTACGTGTCTCATGGATCATGGGCTGAACTGAGATGGGCCGAGCCCAATAGGGTAGTAACAGTTACAAGTAAAAGTTGCACGGCGCCCCTTTTTAACCTGTAGCCGCTTTATCTTTTTATTTGTATCCGTATCCACTTTTTAAAAAACTTCAGCTTCCCTTTATAAAATAATCTGAAGTTTCCGGGTTATTAAACAAAAACTTCAGCTCTAGGAAATTTTGTTTCTCTATTACAATACCCGCGCCATTCAAAGTATCAAACTACGTGTCTCATGGATCATGGGCTGAACTGAGATGGGCCGAGCCCAATAGGGTAGTAACAGTTACAAGTAAAAGTTGCACGGCGCCCCTTTTTAACCTGTAGCCGCTTTATCTTTTTATTTGTATCCGTATCCACTTTTTAAAAAACTTCAGCTTCCCTTTATAAAATAATCTGAAGTTTCCGGGTTATTAAACAAAAACTTCAGCTCTAGGAAATTTTGTTTCTCTATTACAATACCCGCGCCATTCAAAGTATCAAACTACGTGTCTCATGGATCATGGGCTGAACTGAGATGGGCCGAGCCCAATAGGGTAGTAACAGTTACAAGTAAAAGTTGCACGGCGCCCCTTTTTAACCTGTAGCCGCTTTATCTTTTTATTTGTATCCGTATCCACTTTTTAAAAAACTTCAGCTTCCCTTTATAAAATAATCTGAAGTTTCCGGGTTATTAAACAAAAACTTCAGCTCTAGGAAATTTTGTTTCTCTATTACAATACCCGCGCCATTCAAAGTATCAAACTACGTGTCTCATGGATCATGGGCTGAACTGAGATGGGCCGAGCCCAATAGGGTAGTAACAGTTACAAGTAAAAGTTGCACGGCGCCCCTTTTTAACCTGTAGCCGCTTTATCTTTTTATTTGTATCCGTATCCACTTTTTAAAAAACTTCAGCTTCCCTTTATAAAATAATCTGAAGTTTCCGGGTTATTAAACAAAAACTTCAGCTCTAGGAAATTTTGTTTCTCTATTACAATACCCGCGCCATTCAAAGTATCAAACTACGTGTCTCATGGATCATGGGCTGAACTGAGATGGGCCGAGCCCAATAGGGTAGTAACAGTTACAAGTAAAAGTTGCACGGCGCCCCTTTTTAACCTGTAGCCGCTTTATCTTTTTATTTGTATCCGTATCCACTTTTTAAAAAACTTCAGCTTCCCTTTATAAAATAATCTGAAGTTTCCGGGTTATTAAACAAAAACTTCAGCTCTAGGAAATTTTGTTTCTCTATTACAATACCCGCGCCATTCAAAGTATCAAACTACGTGTCTCATGGATCATGGGCTGAACTGAGATGGGCCGAGCCCAATAGGGTAGTAACAGTTACAAGTAAAAGTTGCACGGCGCCCCTTTTTAACCTGTAGCCGCTTTATCTTTTTATTTGTATCCGTATCCACTTTTTAAAAAACTTCAGCTTCCCTTTATAAAATAATCTGAAGTTTCCGGGTTATTAAACAAAAACTTCAGCTCTAGGAAATTTTGTTTCTCTATTACAATACCCGCGCCATTCAAAGTATCAAACTACGTGTCTCATGGATCATGGGCTGAACTGAGATGGGCCGAGCCCAATAGGGTAGTAACAGTTACAAGTAAAAGTTGCACGGCGCCCCTTTTTAACCTGTAGCCGCTTTATCTTTTTATTTGTATCCGTATCCACTTTTTAAAAAACTTCAGCTTCCCTTTATAAAATAATCTGAAGTTTCCGGGTTATTAAACAAAAACTTCAGCTCTAGGAAATTTTGTTTCTCTATTACAATACCCGCGCCATTCAAAGTATCAAACTACGTGTCTCATGGATCATGGGCTGAACTGAGATGGGCCGAGCCCAATAGGGTAGTAACAGTTACAAGTAAAAGTTGCACGGCGCCCCTTTTTAACCTGTAGCCGCTTTATCTTTTTATTTGTATCCGTATCCACTTTTTAAAAAACTTCAGCTTCCCTTTATAAAATAATCTGAAGTTTCCGGGTTATTAAACAAAAACTTCAGCTCTAGGAAATTTTGTTTCTCTATTACAATACCCGCGCCATTCAAAGTATCAAACTACGTGTCTCATGGATCATGGGCTGAACTGAGATGGGCCGAGCCCAATAGGGTAGTAACAGTTACAAGTAAAAGTTGCACGGCGCCCCTTTTTAACCTGTAGCCGCTTTATCTTTTTATTTGTATCCGTATCCACTTTTTAAAAAACTTCAGCTTCCCTTTATAAAATAATCTGAAGTTTCCGGGTTATTAAACAAAAACTTCAGCTCTAGGAAATTTTGTTTCTCTATTACAATACCCGCGCCATTCAAAGTATCAAACTACGTGTCTCATGGATCATGGGCTGAACTGAGATGGGCCGAGCCCAATAGGGTAGTAACAGTTACAAGTAAAAGTTGCACGGCGCCCCTTTTTAACCTGTAGCCGCTTTATCTTTTTATTTGTATCCGTATCCACTTTTTAAAAAACTTCAGCTTCCCTTTATAAAATAATCTGAAGTTTCCGGGTTATTAAACAAAAACTTCAGCTCTAGGAAATTTTGTTTCTCTATTACAATACCCGCGCCATTCAAAGTATCAAACTACGTGTCTCATGGATCATGGGCTGAACTGAGATGGGCCGAGCCCAATAGGGTAGTAACAGTTACAAGTAAAAGTTGCACGGCGCCCCTTTTTAACCTGTAGCCGCTTTATCTTTTTATTTGTATCCGTATCCACTTTTTAAAAAACTTCAGCTTCCCTTTATAAAATAATCTGAAGTTTCCGGGTTATTAAACAAAAACTTCAGCTCTAGGAAATTTTGTTTCTCTATTACAATACCCGCGCCATTCAAAGTATCAAACTACGTGTCTCATGGATCATGGGCTGAACTGAGATGGGCCGAGCCCAATAGGGTAGTAACAGTTACAAGTAAAAGTTGCACGGCGCCCCTTTTTAACCTGTAGCCGCTTTATCTTTTTATTTGTATCCGTATCCACTTTTTAAAAAACTTCAGCTTCCCTTTATAAAATAATCTGAAGTTTCCGGGTTATTAAACAAAAACTTCAGCTCTAGGAAATTTTGTTTCTCTATTACAATACCCGCGCCATTCAAAGTATCAAACTACGTGTCTCATGGATCATGGGCTGAACTGAGATGGGCCGAGCCCAATAGGGTAGTAACAGTTACAAGTAAAAGTTGCACGGCGCCCCTTTTTAACCTGTAGCCGCTTTATCTTTTTATTTGTATCCGTATCCACTTTTTAAAAAACTTCAGCTTCCCTTTATAAAATAATCTGAAGTTTCCGGGTTATTAAACAAAAACTTCAGCTCTAGGAAATTTTGTTTCTCTATTACAATACCCGCGCCATTCAAAGTATCAAACTACGTGTCTCATGGATCATGGGCTGAACTGAGATGGGCCGAGCCCAATAGGGTAGTAACAGTTACAAGTAAAAGTTGCACGGCGCCCCTTTTTAACCTGTAGCCGCTTTATCTTTTTATTTGTATCCGTATCCACTTTTTAAAAAACTTCAGCTTCCCTTTATAAAATAATCTGAAGTTTCCGGGTTATTAAACAAAAACTTCAGCTCTAGGAAATTTTGTTTCTCTATTACAATACCCGCGCCATTCAAAGTATCAAACTACGTGTCTCATGGATCATGGGCTGAACTGAGATGGGCCGAGCCCAATAGGGTAGTAACAGTTACAAGTAAAAGTTGCACGGCGCCCCTTTTTAACCTGTAGCCGCTTTATCTTTTTATTTGTATCCGTATCCACTTTTTAAAAAACTTCAGCTTCCCTTTATAAAATAATCTGAAGTTTCCGGGTTATTAAACAAAAACTTCAGCTCTAGGAAATTTTGTTTCTCTATTACAATACCCGCGCCATTCAAAGTATCAAACTACGTGTCTCATGGATCATGGGCTGAACTGAGATGGGCCGAGCCCAATAGGGTAGTAACAGTTACAAGTAAAAGTTGCACGGCGCCCCTTTTTAACCTGTAGCCGCTTTATCTTTTTATTTGTATCCGTATCCACTTTTTAAAAAACTTCAGCTTCCCTTTATAAAATAATCTGAAGTTTCCGGGTTATTAAACAAAAACTTCAGCTCTAGGAAATTTTGTTTCTCTATTACAATACCCGCGCCATTCAAAGTATCAAACTACGTGTCTCATGGATCATGGGCTGAACTGAGATGGGCCGAGCCCAATAGGGTAGTAACAGTTACAAGTAAAAGTTGCACGGCGCCCCTTTTTAACCTGTAGCCGCTTTATCTTTTTATTTGTATCCGTATCCACTTTTTAAAAAACTTCAGCTTCCCTTTATAAAATAATCTGAAGTTTCCGGGTTATTAAACAAAAACTTCAGCTCTAGGAAATTTTGTTTCTCTATTACAATACCCGCGCCATTCAAAGTATCAAACTACGTGTCTCATGGATCATGGGCTGAACTGAGATGGGCCGAGCCCAATAGGGTAGTAACAGTTACAAGTAAAAGTTGCACGGCGCCCCTTTTTAACCTGTAGCCGCTTTATCTTTTTATTTGTATCCGTATCCACTTTTTAAAAAACTTCAGCTTCCCTTTATAAAATAATCTGAAGTTTCCGGGTTATTAAACAAAAACTTCAGCTCTAGGAAATTTTGTTTCTCTATTACAATACCCGCGCCATTCAAAGTATCAAACTACGTGTCTCATGGATCATGGGCTGAACTGAGATGGGCCGAGCCCAATAGGGTAGTAACAGTTACAAGTAAAAGTTGCACGGCGCCCCTTTTTAACCTGTAGCCGCTTTATCTTTTTATTTGTATCCGTATCCACTTTTTAAAAAACTTCAGCTTCCCTTTATAAAATAATCTGAAGTTTCCGGGTTATTAAACAAAAACTTCAGCTCTAGGAAATTTTGTTTCTCTATTACAATACCCGCGCCATTCAAAGTATCAAACTACGTGTCTCATGGATCATGGGCTGAACTGAGATGGGCCGAGCCCAATAGGGTAGTAACAGTTACAAGTAAAAGTTGCACGGCGCCCCTTTTTAACCTGTAGCCGCTTTATCTTTTTATTTGTATCCGTATCCACTTTTTAAAAAACTTCAGCTTCCCTTTATAAAATAATCTGAAGTTTCCGGGTTATTAAACAAAAACTTCAGCTCTAGGAAATTTTGTTTCTCTATTACAATACCCGCGCCATTCAAAGTATCAAACTACGTGTCTCATGGATCATGGGCTGAACTGAGATGGGCCGAGCCCAATAGGGTAGTAACAGTTACAAGTAAAAGTTGCACGGCGCCCCTTTTTAACCTGTAGCCGCTTTATCTTTTTATTTGTATCCGTATCCACTTTTTAAAAAACTTCAGCTTCCCTTTATAAAATAAAAACTTCAGCTCTAGAGCTGAAGTTTCCGGGTTATTAAACAAAAACTTCAGCTCTAGAGCTGAAGTTTTTATTTTATAACTAGCAAACTTCAACTCTAGAACTGAAGTTTCCGGGTTACTAAACAAAAACTTCAGCTCTAGCTGAAGTTTTTATTTTATAACTTGCAAATTTTAGCTCTAGAGCTGATGTTTTTATTTTATAACTAGAAAACTTCAGCTCTAGAGCTAAAGTTTTTATTTTATAACTTGAAAACTTCAGCTCTAGAGCTGAAGTTTCCGGGTTACTAAACAAAAACTTCAGCTCTAAAGCTGGAGTTTTTATTTTATAACTGGCAAACTTCAGCTCTAGAGCTGAAGTTTCCCGGTTACTAAACAAAATTATAAAATAAAACTTCAGCTCTAGAGCTGAACTTCAGGGCCGGCTACTAAAATGTTGAAGTTTTGTGTAATTGTCTTTGCTACTTCAGCGTGTGCTGAAGTTATGTGAAAAAGCAGGCACGCTTGCAAATTTTTTTGTAAAGCGGGCACAGGTTAAAATGTGACACAAAAAGCGGGCATAGATGCAAATGCCCCGGTTACAACTCAAAAAGTTTCATTTGGGCTTTCTGATGAACAGCTTTCAGTTCTTTGCGGACCAGGACAATTGTACAGATAGCCGATTTTAGGACCCTTATTTAAGGAATAACCGTAATTTATAAATTTTTGTGAGTCTACACACTTCATAATTTATACTTTTGACATACGTGGCTAAAGTTAAAAAAAGTTGCGTCTCAAATTATCTCAAGCTTAACATATTGCTTTTGCAAACAAACTTCAGACATGCGCAACTGAAGTTTGGCTTGCCAAAGCAAAGCTTCAGACATTTATATTTATTTAAAATCCAAATTTTGGATGAAGGTCTGCTTTTTTACTAGTTCATTTAGCATATAGGTACTTGTTTTAGTGAATTGTCGATTCCTCGCAAGTTCGTTTCAATTTAGCTTATGGGATTTCAAGAACATCATTTGGGTAGTTTTTTAATCTTTACTGCAATTCAAATTTCCTACCATTTCTCAGTTTGATTAAGCCTATGAACATAAAATTTCATGATAAGATGAAAAAAATAGTCTCATGTAGAAATAGATTGAAAATAGTCACTTAAATATGCCCTAAAAGTTTTGATTTTTTAAGTTTATCAAAAGTGAGAATTTTGAGTCTCCATAAAAAATTTAATAAACCGTATTTGTTAGATTTATCGAAAATTGTGGCATAAAAAAAATTCTACCAAAGACTAGTATGAAAGTCTTGTCAAATTCTAGAAATTGTAACTCAAAAAAACTGCAATAGACACCAAAAAGTAGAGCAAAATAACAAAAGATTGTACCTCAAAAGTAGTACCGATGTCACGACCACAAATCCCCTCTATAGGATATCGTGACGGCACCTAATCTCTAAGACTAGGTGAGTCTAACAATATGTGGAAACATCAAAGAAAAACTTAAAATTTCAAAACTTCAACAATCTCATCAATAGACTATAAGATCAACAACAACAACAACAACGATCCAGTAAAATTCCACAAGTGGAATCTGGGGAGGGTAGTGTATACGTAGACTTTACCTCTATCCAGATGGGGTAGAGAGGCTGTTTTCGATAGACCCTCGGCTCAAGAAGAGAAAAAGAGATAATATATCAATATCATCAACAAAAAACACAGAAATAATAACAACATCTCAAGAACCAGTAAATAGATGAAAAGCAAAAATAATAACTAGTAAATAAGGCCCGACACTATGAAAACAGAAGAGTAGTGCAGGCACAATATTGACCACTAGTCGTCTAAGACTAAATCCTATCAGCCTAGCCTCACATCGGTAGACTAAATATGCTCAACTACCTCCTAATAAAAATGATAGAGAAGTGAAACAATAAAGGATTTACGGAAAATAACAACATGGAATCAAGGAAAACTAATACAACACGAAAAGAAAACAAGAATTTTACATGTTAAAGAAACAACAACCAAACAATACAGCAAATAAAGAAGATCAACAGGACACTCCCGAGGTACCGCCTCGTAGTTCCAAATCATAAAATAACTCACAATCTTTTTCTTATATCACCGCGGGAACCTTTACATTTAATTTTAAAAATAATTTTTCTCAATATAGCACCCCGCGTTTTAGCCCACCTTATCACACAACATGACTTCTAGTAGTTCCCCAACTAGCCACACGTATCAGGCCTACATTATCTCATCGCATGCATTTCAACACCTAGATCTTATACTACCGTATGCATATCAATAATCACAATGGCATGGCAGAAACCTCGTGCAAATAATAACAACTGCACGACAGAAACCTCGTGAAAATAATAATAACAGCACGGCAAAACCTCGTGCACACAACCAAACAATCACCTCAACAATAACACGGAAGCCAAAATATAACAACTAAATAAACTAACACTTCACAACTTACACCTTGCCTCAATAGAAACCACGGCCTTTGCAACTCAACACCAAACTCAACAATAAGATATTTCAAGGATAGCAAATTTCAAGTAAAGAATTTTCACAGTTAAATAATAAATACGGAATTAAGAAAGCAAGTAATTCAACTAAACATGTAGTACAAGTTGAAAATAAGAGATAAGACAAGTAAACATGTGAAATTAGGCTAAACATGGTGACTATAACATGCTAAAATGACTCAATTAAGGCATGAAAAAGAAACTACATAGATAAAACCGGAATTTCAATATTTAGCTCATGTACACACTTGTCACCTTGTGTACACAGCCTTCACATATCACAAACTATCACATCAATACCAAATCCTAAGGGGAATTTCCCTCACACAAGGTTAGACAAGTCACTTATCTCAAACCACGCTAAGTCAATCAATTAGAAGGCATTTTCTTCATTTTTCCAACTCCGAACGGCTCGAATCTAGCCAAAACAATTTCTTACTATAAATATAACTATAAGAAACTAATTTAAATAATGATCTTAGCTAAGCATTGAAAAATCGCCCCAAAAAGTCAACTTAGGCTCGCATCTCGGAACCCGACCAAAATTATAAATCTGAATACCCATTAGATATCGAGTTCAACCATACAAGATTTACACAAATTCTATACCAAAATCTTGCTCAAATCCTCAAAATTCGGCCTAAGAAGTTTCCTCCATTTCCCCCAATTTTTCAACCTAAAATCCTAATTAAATAATGATAGTTTGCTTTAAACCGAGCTCTCGAAGTCCAAATTATGTAATATGAAATAAATACTCGATTTTGAAACTTAAGTCTGTTTCCTAGTTATCTACACTACGTGATCGCATAAATTCCTCCGCGATCGCGAAGAACAAAATTACCAAAAGCTTAAAAAGCTTCTACGCGAATGCAAACAATATCACACGAATGTGTACCACTACCTCGTCAAGCTATTCGCAACACCCCACACAACCAAAATGAAGAAAACGCGTGAATTGGAGACCCCCCCCCCTCCCCACACAAATCCTGCTATGCAATCGCGGCTGCCTTCACGCTTTCGCGATTCACTGTAACCTAGCCTCCCGCGACGATAGGCCTCTTCAAGAGATCACATAGAAAAAATTCTACCCAATGCCAAATCACCCTTCACGATCGCATTATCCCAATGGCGATCGCATAGAAGAACACCATAAGCACCAGATTCAGCAACTCCTAAGTGATCTGAAATGTGCCGAACATGGTCTGAATTACACCAGAGGCTCCCGGGACCTCAACCAAACATACCAATAAGTCCTAAAACATGATACGAACTTAGTTGAGGACTTAAATCACATCCAAGAACATCAAAAACACGAATAACACCGCAATTCAAGCCTAAGAAACTTATAAACTTTTAACTTCTACATTCGATGTCGAACCCTATCAAACCAAGTCCCATTGACCTCAAATTTTGCACACATAATTGACATTATGGAACTATTCCAACTTCCAAAATCGAAGACCGGCCTCGATATAAAAAAGCCCCCTCCCGGTCAAACTTCCCAAAATCTTCCAACTTTCCAACTTTTGCCAGTTAACGTCGAAATGACCTATGGACCTCTAAATCAATGTCCGAACACGCTCCAAAGACCCAAATCACCATACAGAACGACTGGAACCATCAGAATTTCATTCCGGAGTCATCTTTACACAAGTCAAACTACGATCAACTCCCATAACTAAAACTTCCAATTTAGGAACTATGTGTCCATTTCACTCCGAAACTCACCCAAAACAAAAAACCAACACATCCCGGCAAGTCACATAACCACAGTATAACACAGAGAAGGCTATAAATAGGGGATCGAGACTAATACACTCAAAATGACCGACCATGTCGTTACATTATCCCCCTCTTAAAACAAATATCTATCCTCAAATGAGTATAGAGACATACCTGAAGTGTTGAAAAGATGAGGATAATGGTGCACATCATGCTCGGTCTCCAAGTCGACTCCTAGAGCTGACCCTTCCACTGGACCTTAACTAAAGCAATGTTATTCGACCTTAACTTTCGAACCCACCTGTCCAAAATGGCCATCGGCTCCTCAACATAAGAAAAATCCTTATCCAACTGGACTGAGCTAAAGTCTAACAGATCTGACGGATCGCGGTGATACTTTCGGAGCATAGAAATATGGAACACTAGATAATAGCAGCTAGACTAGATGGTAGTGCAAGCCTGTAGGACACATGTCCTATCTTCTCAAGATCTCAAAAGGCCCGATATACCTAGGCCTAATTTTCCCTTTTACATGAACCTCATAACACCCTTCATGGGCAAAACCCGGAGCAAGACATGCCCCGGAACCATGAATGCAATATCGCGAACCTTTCGATCCACATAACTCTTCTATCTGGGTTGGGTTGTACGAAGTTGATCCTAAATTAATTTAACTATATCCAAAGCATCCTGAACCAAGTCTGTGACCAATACCCTAGCCTCACCTGAATCAAACCAACCCATCGAAGACCAGCACTGCCTACCATATAAAGCCTCATACGGGTCCATTTGAATGCTCGACTGGTAGTTGTTACTGTAGGCAAACTCCGTAAGTGACAAGAACTAATCCCAAGAACCCCCAAACTCCATCACACATGCATGAAGCATATCATCCAATATTTAGATAGTGCACTTGGATCGCCCGTCCATCTAAGGGTAAAATATTAATGCTCAACTCTACCCAAGTACCTAACTCATGATGTACGGCTCTTTAGAACTGCGATGTAAACTACGTATCCTGGTCAGAGATAATGGATACCAGCACACCATGAAGCCAGGCAATCTCGCGGATATAAACTTGAGCCAACTTCTCAGAAGAATAAGTAGTCACTACTGGAATGAAATGAACCGACTTGGTCAACCTATCCACAATTATCCAAACTGCATCGGATTTCCTCTAAGTCCGGGGGATCCCAACAACAAAATACATAGTAATCCACTCCCATTTCCACTCCGAAATCTTAGCTTCTGAAGTAATCCACATGGCTATTGATTCTCATACTTCACCTGCTGACAATTTAGGCACCAAGCCATATACTCCGCTATGTCCTTATTCATTCTCCTCCACCAATAACGCTACTTCAAGTCCTGATACATCTTCGTGGCACCTAGATGAATGAAGTACCGAGAACTGTGAGCCTCCTGGAGAATTAACTCAAGTAAACCATCTATATTGGGCACACATGTCTGTCCTGCATCCGTAATACACCCTTATCTCCAATAGTGACCTCTTTAGCATCACTGTGCTGAACCATGTCCTTAAGGACAAGCAGATGAGGTTTGTCATACTGACGCTCTCTGATACAATCATGAAGAGAAGACCGAGAAACCACACAAGCCAAAACTCAACCCGTCTCAAAAACATCCAATCTAATGAACTGGTTGGCCAAGGCCTAAACATCCAATGCTAATGGCCTCTCTCCTACCAGTAGATATGCTAAGATATCCAAACTCTCCGCCTTGCCACTCAAGGCATCGACCACCACATTGGCTTTCCAGGATGATATAGAATGGTGATATCATAGTCCTTAAGCAACTCTAACTACCTCCGTTGACGCAAGTTAGGATCCTTCTATTTGAATAGATATTGCAAACTTTGGTGATCGGTGTAGATCTCACAAGGGACACCGTATAAATAGTGCTGCCAAATCTTCAAGTCATGGACAATAGCTGCTAACTCAAGGTCATGGAAATGATAGTTCTTGTCATATACCTTTAGTTGTCTAGACACGCAGGCAGTCACCTTACCGTCATGCATCAACACCACACCGAGACCAATACATGACACATCACAATACATAGTATAAGACCCCAAACATGTAGGAAATACCAACACGAGGGTTGTAGTCAAAGTAGTCTTAAGTTTGAAAGCTCTTCTCACACTCCTAGGTCCACCTGAATGGAGCACCCTTTTGGGTTAATTTGGTCATAGGTGTTGTAATAGATGAGAAACCCTCTACGAATCGACAATAATACCCCGCCAAACTAAGAAAACTCTAGATCTCCGTAGCTTAGGGCGGTTTGGGACAACTCTGCACTGCTTCAATCTTCTTCGGATCTACCTTGATCCCCTCACTCGATAATACATGACCCAAAAATAATACTGAATCTAGCCATAATTCACACTTTGAAACTGTTGCATATAACTTCTTCTCCCTCAAGGTCCCGATCACGGTTCTCAAGTATTGCTCATGATTCTCCCAGCTCCGGGAGTACATCAGAATGTTGTTAATAAATACAATGATGAATAAGTCAAGATAGGGCTGGAATACACTATTCATTAAGTGCATGAATGTTGCTAGCACGTTGGTCATCCCCAAAGACAATACAAGGAACTCGTAATAACCATACCGAGTCCTGAAGGCAGTCTTTGGGATTTTAGCTCCTGAATCTTCAACTGACAATAGCCTGAACGCAAATCAATCTTGGAGAGCACTCTGGCACATTGTAGCTGATCAAATAGGTCATCTATACGTGGCAATAGATATCTATTATTCATTGTAACCTTGTTCAACAGGCGATAATCAATACACATGCGAATAGAACTATCTTTTTTCTTTACAAAAAAGACTGGAACACCCCAAGATGACACACTAGGCCGAATGAAGCCCTTATCAAGAAAGTCCTGCAACTGCTCCTTTAACTCCTTCAACTCTAATGGGGCCATACGATATGGAGAAATAAAGACGGGGTGAGTGACCGATAACAAATCAATACCAAAGTCATTCCTGTTGGGCGACACGCCCGGAAAATCTGCCTGGAATACATCTAGATAATCCCTCACTACTGGAATTGACTCGACGGTTTGAGTATCAACACTAACATATCTCACATATGCTATAGATGCATCAAACCCCTTCTCAAACATCTGCTGAGCCTTTAGAAATAAAATAACCCTACTAGGAACCTAATCTAAAGTGCGTCTCCACTCTAGCCACGGCATACTTGGCATAGCCAATGCCACCGTTTTGGCATGACAATCAAGGATATCATGATAGGGAGATAACCATTCCATGCCTAAACTAATATAAAAATCTACCATACTGAGCAAAAATAGATTGGCTCTGGTCTTAAATCACCAAGAACAACTAAACACGACTGATACACACAGTCAACAATAGTATAATCTCTCATATGTGTAGACACATAGATAGGACAACTTAAAAAATCACGGGATACTGATAACTATGAACTATGCATGTTTTATACCCCTTCTTACCTGAGCTTTGTACATAAATTGCTCTAAATTAGTCCGGAATTGCTTACAAGTTGCGCTTGATTGCAGGTTTGAGCGACTAGATGATAAATATCACAAATCGGCTCAAAAGGAGTGAAATCTGGCAAGCGTCAAAAGATGACTGAAAGTGGGGAAATAGGTGACCTGCACGGACCGCACTGTTATGATGTGCAGCCGCGTAGGAAAGTTCATAGAACCAGCAATTGTCAAGAAAACCCACGCGGACCGCAATGATGATTGATCAGAGGCTAAGATATTCAAGGCAAAGTCACACGCGGCCGCACACCAAATCAGTGCGGTCCGCGTGGGTAAAAGTTCAAAGAGTCAAAATGGGACAAATTCTACTGTGCAGCCGCACACCATTTCCACGCGGTCCGCATGACTCAACCTGTGCGGCTGCGTACCATTTCCACGCGGTCCGCTTGACTCAACCTATGCGGCCGCGTGGCATTTCTATGCGGTCCACATCCTTAAGTCCAGAAGCACAGATCTGAAGACCAGTTGCCCTACGCGGCCGCATGTCATTTCTATGCAGTCCGCGTCAGACCCTCAGGGGTATTTTTGTCCGGTTTTTCCTGTGTAGTATAAATAGAACATTTTATTTTTCTAGAAGCAGTTTTTGTAATCTATCTGAGCAGCTG
>MDKF010772176.1:0-16442 GCA_026770625.1 Nicotiana glauca
ACTACTCTTTCTATTTCAGTTTTATTTATATATACATTTCCAGACTTGAGTATTTCATTCAGATATTGTTATCTATTTTTGTTTAGAGGCTCTAGACTCGTGACCCCAGATTTTTTGGGAGTATTTTTATCAGACTTCATATTTCTCAGTATTATTCTTCTACAAATATTGGAGTATTATTCTAAAATTAATATATTCTCCCTGAATTGTTGGTTCTGAGATTTATTGTTGAATTAGGAGCGATTGTTGGTCAGGCTTGCCTAGCTTTAGGGTTGGGCGCCATCACGATCGGGTTTGGGGTCGTGACATATAGGTACTATTTTGGTTTGTAGCAGAGATGCTTTAGTTTTATTTGATCCAGGGTCTGCATACTCCTATGTGTCATCTTATTTTGCACCGTATATGGTCATGCCTAGTGATTCTTTGAGTGCTTTTGTTTATGTGTCTACACTGATGGGTGATTCTATTGTGGTAGATCGAGTCCATCATTCTTATATAGTTGTGATTGGAGGTCTTGATTCTCGTGTAGATTTGCTTTTTCTAGAAATGGTTGGTTTCGATGTCATATTGGGGATGTACTGGTTATCACCTTATCACGCTATCTTGGACTCTCATGCCAATATTATGACCTTGGCCTTGCCGATTCTGCCTCACTTAGAGTGGAGAGGGACTCCTAGTCATTCTACCCGTAGTGTTATCTCTTATGTGAAGGCTTGGCGTATGGTCGAGAAGGGGTGTTTGGCCTTTTTGGCCTATGTTTGTGATTCTAGTACTGAGGTTCCTTTTATTGATTCTGTGCCCGTTGTTCGTGAGTTTCCTGAGGTATTTCTTTCAAACCTGGAGAGTATGCCACCCGACAGGGATATGGCCTTTTGCATTGATTTGGCTCCGGGCACCCACCCCATTTATATTTTGCCATATCATATGGCCCCGCCTGAGTTAAAAGAGTTGAAGGAGAAGTTGCAAGACTTGCTTGAAAAGGGTTTCATTAGACCTAGTGTGTCGCCTTGGGGTGCGCCGGTGTTGTTCATAAAGAAGAAGGATGGATCGATGCGAATGTGTATAGATTACCAGTAATTGAATAAGGTTACAATCAAGAAAAGTATTCGCTGTCGAGGATTGATCATTTGTTCGATCAGCTTTAGGGTTCCAAGGTATTTTTAATGATTGACTTGAGATCTAGCTACCATCAGTTGAGGATTAGGGCATCCGATGTCCCTAAGACAGCTTTCCGTACTTGGTACGGTCATTATGGGTTCTTGGTGATGTCATTCAGGTTGATAAATGCCCTAGCAGCTTTTATTGATTTGATGAATCGAGTGTTTGGGCCTTACTTGTATTTGTTCGTAATAGTCTTCATTGATGATATTTTGATATATTCTCGTAGCCAGGAGGAGCACGAGCAGCATCTTAGAGTGGTTCTTCAGACTTTGAGGGATAGTCAATTGTATGCTAAGTTTTCGAAGTGTGAGTTCTGGTTGAGTTCAGTTGCATTCCTGGGTCATGTTGTGTTAGTAGAGGGTATTCAGGTTGATCCGAAGAAGATTGAGGCAGTCAAGAACTGGCCTAGACCAGTATCAGTTACAGAGATCTGGAGTTTCTTGGGTTTGGCAGACTACTATCGTCGATTCATAGAGGGGTTTTCATCTATCGTAGCCCCTATGACCAGGTTGACCCAGAAGGGTGCCTAGTTCAGATGGTCGGATGAGTATGAGGCGAGCTTTCAAAAGATCAAAACAGCTCTGACTACGACACCAGTGTTGGTTTTGCCCGCAGTTTCAGGGACATATACAGTTTATCGTGATGCATCTCGTATTGGGCTTGGTGTGGTGTTGATGTAGGATGGAAAGGTCATTGCCTATGCTTTGCGGCAGCTGAAGATTCATGAGAAGAACTATCTGGTTCATGATTTGGAGTTAGCAGCCACTGTTCACGCATTGAAGATCTGGAGGCATTATCTGTATGGTGTGGCGTGCGAGGTGTTCACAGACCCCAATAGTTTGCAGTATTTGTTCAAGCAAAAGGAGCTAAATTCGAGGCAGAGAAGGTGGTGGGAGCTATTGAAAGACTATGATATCACCATCTTATATCATCGGTCAAAAGCCAATGTGGTAGCCGATGCCCTGAGTAGGAAGTCATCCAGTATAGCAGTCTAGCTTATATTTCGGTTGGTGAGAGACCGCTTGCTTTGGATGTTCAGGCTTTGGCCAATCAGTTCGTGAGGTTGGATGTTTCTGAGACCAGACATGTGTTAGCTTGCACAGTCGCTCGCTCTTTATTATTGGAGTGTATCCGAGATCGGCAGTATGATGATCCTCATTTGTGTGTCCTTAGAGATATGGTGCAGCGCGAGGTGCCAAGCAGGTTACCTTAGGTGATGATGGATTTTTGAGATTGCAGGGTCGAGTTTGTGTGCCTAATGTGGATGGTCTTCATAAGTTGATCTTAGAAGAGGCCCAGAGCTTCTGGTACTCTATTCATCCGGGCGTCGCAAAGATGTATCAGGATTTGCGGCAGCATTATTGGTGGCGGGGAATGAAGAATGATATCGTTACATATACGGCACGGTGTTTGAATTTTCAGCAGGTTAAGTATGAGCATCAGAGGCCTAGTGGTTTGTTCTAGAAGATTGAGATTCCTGAGTGGAAGTTGGAGCGGATCACTATGGACTTCGTTGTTGGACTCCCACGGACTCAGAGGAAGTTCGATGCAGTATGGGTTACTGTTGATAGGCTGACCAAGTTAGTGTATTTCATTTCTGTGGCGGTCTCATATTCTTCCGAGAGGTTAGCTGAGATCTATATCTGGCATATATTTGTCTTCATGGTGTGCCCATGTCTATTATTTTGGATCGAGGTACGCAGTTTACCTGGCATTTTTGGAGAGCAGTTCAGCGAGAGTTGGGCACACGGGTTGAGTTGAGCATAGTGTTTCATCCTTATACGGACGGGCTATCCGAGCAGACTAATCAGATTTTAGAGGATATGCTCTGAGCTTGTGTCATTGACTTTAGAGGCTGTGGGATCAGTTTTTGCCTTTAGTAGAGTTTCCTACAACAACAGCTACCAGTCGAGTATCTAGATGGATTCTAATGAGGCTTTGTATGGTAGGCGGTGTCGGTCACCGGTTGGATGGTTTGATCCATGAGAGGCTTGGTTATTGGGTACGGATCTGGTTCAGGATGCCTTGGACAAGGTCAGGATTATTCAGGATATGCTTCGTACAGCTCATTCCAGGCAAAAGAGCTATGCCAACCGCAAGGTTCGAGATTTGGCTTTCATGGTCGGTGAGCGGATATTTCTTTGAGTGTCGCCTATGAAGGGCGTGATGAGATTTGAGAAGAATGGCAAGCTTAGCCCTAGGTTCATTGGCCCGTTTAAGATTCTTGATCGAGTGGGAGAGGTGGCTTATAGACTTGCGTTGCCGCCGAGCTTATCATTCGTGCATCTAGTGTTTCATGTATCCATGCTTCGGAAGTATCACGACGATCCATCCCACGTGTTAGATTTCAGCACTGTCCAGTTGGATAAGGACTTGTCTTATGAGGAGGAGCCAGTAGTTATTCTAAACCGGCAGGTTCGTCAGTTGAGATCGAAGAGTTTTCCTTCTACTCGTGTTCAGTGGAGAGGTCAGCCTACTAAGGCATCGACCTGGGTGTTCGAGTCCGATATGCGGAGTTGTTATCTCCATCTTTTCCCTGACTTAGGTACTTCTTTCTTATGTCCGTTCGAAGACGAACGGTTATTTCAGAGGTGGAGCATGTGATGACAGTCATCACTTGTTTTTAAATTAAATTCTGCATTCTGAGGCCTTAAAACCTCTTTCAGCATCACCTCGATTTGCGTGCGCAGTCTGGGCGCGTAGCCGGAAAGTCTATATGTAAAAATTTATGAAAAATAATAAAATATTAAGTTGACTTCGGTCAATATTTTGGGTAAACGGACCCGGATCCGTGATTTGATAGTCCCGGAGGGTCCATAGGAAAATATGGACTTGAGCGTATGCCCGGAATCGAATTCCGAGGTACCAAGCCCGATAAATGAATTTTTTAAAGAAAATTATTTATGAGATTTGGAAATAAATTGTGATTAGAACTTGACAGTATCGGGCCCGTATTTTGGTTCCGGTGCCCAGTACAGGTCTGATATGTGATTTAATATAAGTATGTAAAATTTGGTAAGAAACGGACTTGAAACGACATAAATCGGATCGTTTTTGAGAAAAATTGGAAATTTGAAGTTCTTAAGAATATTTTATGATTTTCATGCTAAATTCATAGTTGTTGATGTTAGTTTAGTGATTTGAATGAACTAGGGAGTCTGTATGATGTTTTAGGTTGGCATGCATGTTTGGTTTGGAGCCCCGAGGGCTCGGGTGAGTTTTGGATAGGCCACGGAGTGGATTTAGACTTGGAAAATTGCAGGTTTTTAGCTCGTGTGTTCAGGCCTGCAGGCTTCGCATTTGCGAAGCATGGCTCGCAAATGCGAGGGCTATGTCACAATTGCGAAAATACCTCAGGCCAGACCATCTTGCAATTACGAGGTTTGGATCGCAAATGCGATTTCCCGAGTTCCAGCCTACAGTCGCAATTGCTACACAGTAGTCGCATTTTCCAATTCGCAAATGCGAGAGGCTTTTCGCAATTCCCAACATAGCAGAGGTCGGGGTTCGCAATTGCAAACCGCTGTTCGCATTTCCCATAACTAAAACCTACAAATTTTTATAGTTAGTCGAAAATCAACCATTTTTCACATCCTTTCAAAACACAAACTCACTAGGGCAATTTTTCAAGAACAAATCTTCTTCCAAATCGATTGTAAGTCAATTTTAACTCGTTTCCTTCAATCATTAACATCTTTTAACATGATTTCAACTCCAAATCAATGATTTTCATGGGAAAATTGGGTGTTTTGGGTAGAACTTAGGTTTTTTCAAGAATTGGGGATTCGGACCTCGATTTGAAGTCCGATTTCAAAACAAACTATATATTTGGGTTCGCGGGGAAATGGGTAATCGAGTTTTGGTTCGAACCTCGGGTTTTGACCATGTGGGAGCGGGGGCAATTTTTGACTTTTTGGGCAAAACTTTATAAAACTCATTTTCATGCATTATAATTGATTCCTTTAGCATTTATTGATGTAATTTAGTAACTTGTGGCTAGATACGAGCGGATTGGTGGTGGAATCAAGGGGTAAAGCGATAATTGAGACGTGAATTGTGTTCGTGGCATCGAGTGTTTGGTCTAACCTTAGCTTGAGGGATTAGGAGTCGAGTCTTATTTGCTATGTGGTAATTATTGAGTACGACGTACAGGCATAGTGACGAGTATCTATACGCTGGTGTCTAGCATGACCGTGAGTCTCCTAATGTTATTTTTATAACTTCGTCATATTATTAATATCTTGGTGATGATTTTATTTGTTGGGCAAAGTTCGTGGAAGTAATTGTGAAATTTGATCATTGAGGAGAATTGGCTCAAGTTGTATAACAAATTGTGAAGGTATGAGCGGTAATTGGAACCTTTTGGAGTATTGGCTCGAGTTGTGAAGTGAATTTTGAAACAAAGATGTGAAAGAGAAAAGAATCATTATATTGATTCCCTTGCCGGGATATTGTTGTTGTTTTGATGTTGTCCCTTGCCGGGACTTATTATTGAAATATTGTTCCCTTGCCGGGATTCTTAATGTAATTTTGTTTATTTCCTTGTCCTATTGTTTGTTATTATTGTTTGGTAAGGAAGAGAGCTAAAGCACGAAGGGTGATGCCATGCATTATTTTTGTGAGGAAAGGGTGTAAAGCACGAAGGGTGATACGGCGTATGATTGTGAGGAGAGAGTGTAAAGTACGAAGGGTGATGACGTGCCTTATAATGTGCCATTCCGTGCCGATTATATTGATTATATGGTGAGGATGAGAGTAAAACCACGAAGTGTAATGCCGTGCAAATTTTCATTACTTGATTGTTTTGGTGAGGACGAGAGTAAAAGCACGGAGGGTGATGCCGTACACTTATTGTTTTCTGGTTCTTTGTTGATATCCATGATATATTGTTTCTTCCATTTACCTATTGTCTTTCTATTCTGAATTGATATCTCCCCAGCAGCATGCTACCCCTCCCATACTTGACTAGTTATTTCGGTACTTCTTTTCCGCTGTATATAGTTGAATTGCATAGGTTTATTTGGTAGTCGAGTCCTAGCCTCGTCACTACCTCGCCGAGGTTAGGCTAGGGACTTGCCAGCACATAGGGTCAATTGTGCTGATACTACACTCTGCACTCTTTTATGCAAATCTCAGTGCTGTAGACTTCGGACCGTAAATTGGGTGGCTACCTTCAGTCCACGCGGAGATCCAAGGTAGACCTGCAGGCGTCCCCATGCCCTATCTCCTCTATCCTTTATTTCTTGTTTCATCTCTTTGATCCATAAATAGTGTATCTTTTATTTTCAGACTTTGTATTTAGCACTCTTAGATCATTTGTGACACAATGACACCAGTTCTGGGTGGTTAAGGTTTAATCAGTTGTAATAGTTACATGTTCAAATATTTTATTGCTTTCTTCCGCTTATTCTAAATTTTTCGTTGTTTACACGTTATTGTTTTATAAACGTTAAAGAGTATAAAATGGGCAAAAAGGTAGTTAGTTCAATAATTGGCTTGCCTAGCTCTCATTAGTAGGTGTCATCACGGCTCCCGAGGGTGGAAAATCCAGGTCGTGACAACCACACTCTTATGGGAGCGGATCGCTCGCCTCGGCAATATAATAGATGCATCTATGGTTTGTGTCAGTAAACCGTTTGCAGTGCACACATTATGATGGGATCAGGCCGTCGGCCGTGATATTTCTACTAAAAAAATCTTATGGATCAGGATGTTCGCCTCGGTAGCATCGTACATAATATTTTACAAGAAACCAACACACCCATGTTTTTTTTCCTGATTTGAGTTGTGATGACCTATTTGGTGAGGTTCGTTCTATATATACTCTGGTTAAGGAGGTGACTGTTTAGTGAGAGCTTGAATTTACCGTTCTGAGGAGAATTGTACATCGTATTTATATTTTTTCATACCGTTTATCTGCTCTACCTCATATTTGTTTACTTCTTACTATATCTGTCTTATTGGACCACTAGTAAGTGTCGATGTCGACCCCTTATCGCTACTTCTCTGGGATTAGGCTAGATAATTACTGGGTGCGCGTTGATTTACGAACTCATGCTACACTTGTTGCACTTATTGTACAGGTATGTATATGTTTCTGGTAGTCTTCTAATTGCTGAGATGCATATATTGTAGGGACTTTACGGTGTGCTGCATTTCCATGTTATGAACCGCAGCATACAGAGTCTCTATCAGTGTTATTTATATTCTCCTGTCTAACTTGTATTCCAGACGAATGTTGTATTATTATTGTACTCCTTAATAGATGCTCATGCATTTGTGACATCGGGTTTTGGGAATTTTTTACTAGATGTTCAGTATGGTAATTCACATAATTATTATTATTTCACCCTATAAATTCTATTTCATATTATTTAATTAAGGTAAATTATAATTTCAAAAGTAATAAAATGAGTATTAAGTTGATTGATCACCGTTGGCTTGCCTGACGGCGGCGTTAGGTGTCATCGTGACCTATTGCAGATTTTGAGTCGTGATAAAATCTCTCTCAAAATCGCCCAAAACCAAGCTATCTAAGTAACAAGATGAAAAATGAAATTAAACCCTTGATTTCCCATTTTTCTACCCAGCGATATCGCTTCTGCGAGCCCTCAGCCGCACCTGCAGAAAAATCCACCGCAGGTCCAACTCTCACTTAAGCCCCTAAGATTCCGCTTCTGCGGACACCCAAAGCACATCTGCACTTATGATTTTGCGTGCCCGATTCTGCGGAGTTTTGACCGCACCTGTGGTCTTTCCCAGCCCACTCACATTCGCATATGCGATGACCCTTTCGCACCTGTGTGTTCGCTTCTACGGCAAAATTACCATAGCTACGGTCCTAGCTTACCAACCCAACCTTCGCTTCTGAGGTGTCGCACATGCGGTCCAAAGTGTGCAGGTGCGGTTGCACCAGAACCTCAACAGCTTCAACAACCAATTAACCCTAAAAATTATTCAATTTTAATCGGATTCAAACCCAGGGCCTCTGAGACCTCGTCTAAATATACCAATAAGTCCCAAAACACATAGCGGACCTACTCAAGGCCTAAAATCATATCAAACAACATCGATTCTATGAATCGCAACCCAAATCAAACCTATTGAAACCATGAACATCCAACTTCCAAATCAACGCCGATTCATACTAAACCAACTCCGATTGACCTCAAATTTTGCACACAAGTCATAAATGATAAAAAGAACCTATTTTGACTTTGGAAATCGAAATCGACCCCGATATCGATAAAGTCAACTCCCGATCAAACTTCTCAACCTTCCAAACCTTTAACTTTCTAACTTTTACCAATTCAAGCTAAAATAACCTACAGACCTCCAAATCAATATTCAAACACGCTCCTAAGTTAAAAATTATCATACGAAGCTACGGGAATCGTCAACACACTATTTCGGAGTCGACTACTCAAAAGTCAAACTCTGGTGAACTCTTTCAACTTAAGCTTCCAGCCTTGGGACTAAATTTCTGTTTCATTCAGAAACTAACCTGAAACCAAAATCAACTACCTTGGAAAGTCACATAATCATAATATAATATAGAGGAGGCAATAAATTTGGGAACGGGACTAAAATACTCAAAACTATGCCGGATAATTGCACCTAGAGTTACCCTTCTCTAGGTGACTCATAACATGGTTAATACTTTCAAAAGCATCTTGTTCTTCGAGTACATGCCACATCTTATAGATCAAGATGTTGTAATTTTCACCATTCAGTTTGTCACCCTTATTCAAGTCAGCAATGATACTTTCTGATGACATGTCTGTTATTAGAGACAATAGTACAAGTTAACTCATCAATATATACTTCAGTCAATTTATGCATGTGATTACACACTCAAGCAAACTAATTATAATATTAATTTTACATTTTGTATAGAATCGAAAGGTCCCTACGTTTCCATTCATCATCTATATCTAAATATTTTAACTAATATTAAAATTACTTCTTAGTGTGTACTTAATTTTGAGTCTTAATCTATTATAAAATAAAATAATAAATGATATATATAATTTGTGAGACAAACAACATAATTTAAATTTTGTTAAAATCAAACACATAATAATGATTTACATATTTTCCAGGGCATACATATACCAACTGAATACTAATTGTTGCACGTATATGCTAAAAAGTGCACTAGGCCAAATATCATGATAAATATTAGTTAAAACTTCACCCCTAGGCTCTGGAAGAGAGTCCGCTAAAATAGCTAATGTTTCCCAACCTATAATCTCTATGTAATTAGATAATTCAATTCTTTTTAATTGAAAAATATGTACATGTTCAGAAATAAAAGCATCAGGACCCATTTTAAATTCCTTAAACTCCCTTAATTTATTTTCTCCTTCCCTTCGTTCAGCTCTTCGATCCCTTGACTCATTTTGCCTCGTTCTTGGGATATTTCTCATGACTTCAGGTTCCGAGTCTGAATCATTACAAATAAGTCATGCGACAACACATCCTTCTATGTTGTTCCTTGCTCGACTTTGAGAACTCCCACTTGGAGTAATTCGAGTATGTTCCTGCTCATTCATATCTGAAATAGGAACATGGAAACAATAAGAATGGCTACTACTATTCAATATGACAACAAATGTTACAGTCAACCTATAGAAGAATATCAATAGAGGGATTAGAACTAAATTAATTTTACATACTAAAATGTAGTGAAGTTCTTATGGTAATTACTTTAAATATGTAACAATTCATATTCCACCATTCACTATTATCTTACCCTAAAATAAAAGATTCTATATATTTTTATCTTGTCTTCATTGAGAACCAAACAAAAAAAATACTAAAAGGCAAGTATTTACAAAGATTCTGCCATTTTGCTGTTTATATTGAACTAACTGATATTCATTGATTATTATGTTTCCGTTTTGTCGTCAAAGAACAAGAAAATATCTCAAAGTTCTGAAATAATACAATTTGGTATTAGCCTTTCGGCATTCCTTTCATATTTCAGAAAACAACAATCAAAGAACACCGATATAGTCAAATATGTTATAAAACAATAAAAGAAGAAGAACAATATTGCAAAAAAAAATAGGGAGAGAGAATTCTTATTGATTTTGGGATTAATTACAATGGAATAGGTACCTCTATTTATTGGGAGAGGGTGACTTAGCCACTAAGTAATAAACCCTAGAATCTCTCTAAATATAAACATTCACCATAAATAAAATTATATTTATAACACTCCCCCTTGAATGTCTATTCAATAGATAATGTGCCTCGTTTAAACCTTAACTAAATAAAACCCAAAGGAAAAAAATTCTAGAGAAGGAAAAAGAGTACACATATCTAACAATACGTCTTTTCGTTGCCTCATTAAAAACCTTGCAAGAAAAACTCAGTGGGACAAAACCTTGTAAGGAAAAAATAGTACAACGCGTATTAACTCCCCCTGATGAGAGTATCAATTCACATCTTTAAGCCTTTGTATTCCAATTTTGTGCACCATCTTCAAAAGATCTTTGGTAGAGATTTGATAAACAAATCGGCCATATTAACTTGAACGAATTTGTTTTACCTTGAAATTATCATCCCTAATAGATGTATTGTCTTCATATGATCTTGTTAGAATCGCCATTTCAATATCTTTACATAGAGGTGAAAACTCTTGCTATCATATTATCATGCATATAGTTATAGCAAGATACATTTGTGCACAAATTGCACGGAGGAAGTGGTACTTCAAGATCAAGAATTATATATGTTTCAAGCAATTTAAACCCTTCAGGGATTGTCATATAAGCCAAACAATCGATTTTAGGTGCATATCAAGTTTTCATGTCATGCCAACATATGAGATATCAAAAACTTATCTTATATCAAGTGTTTGAACTGCAGGTCCAAAACTACATGTCTTTCGTATGGAACCAATTCTACTTGAATTGTTTTGTAGACTTAAGATCCTTAAATATATATTTAGCACTATGATAGATGTCGCCGACAAACATTTTATATCGATTCCAACATCCATATTTTTATATAGACATAACATAGAGATCTTTTCATTTATATATTCAGGTACTGGAACCTCTCCTGAGATTTTATGAAGTGTTATCGATATGATCTTCTAGATCACTTGCCTTCTTACTATGATCATTTTGATCATTTGCTTATCTTCTTTATTAAGAAATTTTATTTGAAACTAATTTGTGTATACACTTTAAGCGTACCATAGACTTTGTCCTTCTAGGACTTATTCTAATAAGAGCATTTGCAGTGAGAATATAATTACTTTCTTTGGGTCAACAAATGCGTCTGGCATGCTTTGTAATATATTGCAAATGAATTATATTTCTATGAACTTCAAGTTCATATTATCTTATTCGAAGATCTAAATATACAAATGATCATTCATTCACATAACTTTTTCTCAACTGTCTATCGCGTCTACCCCTCATGTTAGAAAAACTAACTTGTTACCTCAACTTTGATGTAACGAGTCAACTGGTCATTTTGAGCAATTGCGTCCGGTTTGGCAGTTTGAGGTCAGGAGAAGCTTCATATTATGTGTATCAACTTGCGTGCACAGTCCGGGCGTGAAACCGAAAAGCTTTTATGTGAAAATATGAAAAAAATAGTAATTTCTAGAGTTAAAATTTGGTTTTTAGTTGACTTTGGTCAATATTTTTGGTAAACGGACCCGGATCTGTGTCCCAACGATCTCAAGAGATCCGCGGTAAAATATGGGACTTAGGCATATGGACGGAATTGAATTCCAAGGTCCCTAGCCTTAGCATAAAAATTTAAGAAAATTGTTGTGTTGGTTTCTAAAGAAAATAAAGAAATGAATTAATGTTTGAACTCATTGGTATCGGGCCCGTATTTTGATTCTGGAGCCCAGTACAAGTTTGTTATAATATTTAAGTCCTATCTGTAAAATTTAGTGAGAATCAGAATTGATTTGACATGAATTGGACGTCCAGTTGAAAAATTAGAAAATTTGAATGTCCTTGAGAAAATTGAGTTTTGAGGTTAAATTCATAATTTTTGATGTTATTTTGATGATTTGATCACACGAGCAATTTTGTATGATTTAGACTTGTGTGAATGTTTGGTTTAGAGCCCCGATGGCTTGGGTGAGTTTCGGATAGGTTTAGGCTATGTTGCGCTTATTTTTGGATGCTTCATCGTCGTTTCTTCAAGCAAAAATAATACTATATTAAGCACATTAGATCCAAATTCAATGTTGTTTGAAATATTAGATCCGTGTCAAAAATACGGAGCCATAGGAAAAAGAATCATTGAATTTGAACATCGTATAAGGAAGTTATGCTCATTTTCGGGTCCAAAAAAAATTGTTGGTTTCTGGTTTGTTCGCAAATGCAAACCTTTTTCATCGCATTTATGATGCCCAGTTTGCAACTGCGAAATTTTTGTCACAAATGCGACTTCTGCCAGCCCTAATTTGTTCGCAATTTGCGTGGGTTCGCAATTGCGAACCCTGGGTAGCAAATGCGACATCTGAGGCCTGTTAAGTGAGGTTTTATTTTCACCCATTTTTCAATTTTCTCAAATCCTAAACCTCCATGGGAGATTTTCCAAAAATCCAAACTTCTCCAAATCATTGGGTAAGTGTCTTGAATCAATTTCCAACTATATTATGTGATTATATCTTAGATTTAACATCAAATTCACTAGAAACTAAAGGAAAGTATGGGGAAAATTGAGAAATCTTTCAAAAATGTAAAATGATGATTTGAATGACCAAATGGTATCGGAATTATATAATTTTTGTATCAACTTTTAGCGGAATGGATGTTCGATTTTTATCAATTTGTCGGGTTCCGAGGTGCGGGCTCGGGGAGTTAACTTTTGTTGACTTTTTGCAAATTGTATAAGAATCATAGTTTTGTCAATTGAAATTATTTTCTCTTTCATTGTTTGATTTATTCAAGTCATTTTTGGCTAGATTGAGCCGAGCGTTGATGAGTTGGTAAGGAAAAAGCTAAATTGAGTATTGAATTGGCTGGATTGAGGTAAGTATCTTGCCTAACCTTGTGTGGGGGACTTTCCCTTAGGATTTGAGTCTTATTGTTGATTGTAGTTCGTGTACGCAAGGTGACGAGTACGTACTAGGACTTATTTATGGTAAATTGGCCTTTTAGGGTTCTTAGGTCTTTACATTCGTTGTGTATGAACGTGTTCTTGATATGGCTGAGTTCCTATTTGCTAGTTTTACCTCTACATGCTTAATTAAAATTAATTGTTTCATGATTCACTCATATTGCCTAATTGACTCCTATTTGACTTAACTGAAGAGTATTGCCTCTCCTAGTGTCATGTTATATTTTCATAACAGCTGGTCTTATTTGAGAATTATTATTATCCCTCCTGAAAATTATTTAGTCTTAAGTGAAGCTAAGATCATTTTTGCCAAATTGAATTGTTGAATATCCTTGTAATTCTCCAACCTTAAAAATGGGTTTAAATAATCTATATCCTGGTTGACTTGCCTTTATTTGGGGCGACTTGACTCGTTTTGAGGTTCTTATTATTGACTTGTATATTGTGGGATCGTTGCTATATGTTAGTTTTTCCGTTGTTGAAATGTTCCCTTTATGCCAGCATTCTTTTCTATGGTTATTCCTTGTGAGCTGGTTCTACCATTCCCTTGTGATTTACAGTCCTTGAGTTGATTTATTTGTCTTGCTTTGTATTATTATCATTGTTGTTGTTATATGTAATGCGGTGATGTTCAATCTTTCTGTTGTAATATATTTGTTGATTCTGTTGTGTGCGTTGCGTACTTTCTTTGGGACTATGAGACGATATCCCGGGAGATCCCCCTGCATGTTTACTTTGGGACTAAGGATTTGGTATTCCGGGAGATCCCCCTGCACATTTATGATTGGAAATACGGGAATGCACCCGGTAGATTCCCCCAGTGCTGGGTATATTTATTTAGGACTACGGATTGGTATTCCGGGAGATCCCCCTGCATATTTATGATTGGGACTAAGGGACATCACTCAGTAGATTCTCCTGTACTGAATATTTACTTTGGGACTATGGATTTGTATTCCGGGAGATCCCCCTGCACATTTATAATTTGAACTACGGGATGATATCCCAAGAAATCCTCTACATATTTATTTTGGGACTACGAACGTATTCCGAGAGATCCCCCTATATTGTATAATAAATTCAGGGCTATGAGACGGGACTCGGTAGATTTCCCTGTTGATATATTTGTGTTCGGAGCTGTTAATCTTCTACACTTAGGTGTCACATAGTGTCCTATACTCGAAGGATATTTACTTTAAAAGTTGTATTTGAAAAGCATTCATCTTGAAGAAATTATGTTTTAAAGACATTTATTTAAAGAGTATATTTGAAAAGTAACTATCTTGAAAGAATAATGTTTGAAGAATATTTAGTTGAAAAGTTTATATTCAAAATTAGTATATTTTTTTATAAAGAATTTTTTCCAATTGCAAAGGATTATATTTTAAAGATTTCAATATAGAAATTTATGGGTGAATTATACTTGAAGGATTTGACTAAAATATTGGGGTTGTTGGCTAAGGCCTGATGTGGAGATTATTGTTGTGCGAGTTACTAATTGTCCTTACTATATTGAAATTTTTGGATTTGAGCAGTGATTTTGTCCAT
This sequence comes from Nicotiana glauca, assembly GCA_026770625.1. NCBI lineage: Eukaryota > Viridiplantae > Streptophyta > Magnoliopsida > Solanales > Solanaceae > Nicotiana > Nicotiana glauca. Next base: position 14,812 of record MDKF010772176.1, read on the forward strand.
CCTTCTGTGTCGTTATTATAAAGTTCCATTGCTACTTATTGTTTTCATTCCTTATTGTAATTATTGTGTTGTTAGCCATACTGCGTAGTCTTTATATGTAGATATCATATCATGTTGTTTTTATACTCACCCTTATTTAGTTTATTAAACCATTAGGTGTCATGACTGTTCCTCGTCACTACTCCACTGAGGTTAGTCTTGATACTTACTGGGCACCGCTGTGGTGCGCTCATACTACACTTCTATACTTTTTTGTACAGATCCAGGTATTGCTCATTAGGAGCTGTGCGGGACATTGCTAAGGAGACTCAAGGTAAACCTGTTTCTACGTTTGCAGGCTTCGAAGTCACTTTCCGATTTCATATCCATATTTTTTTACATATCTTCAAACAGTTGTATTTAGAAGTTGTAGTAAACACTGTAGAGCTTATGCCTTGTACTACAGGTTTTGGAAATTTGTAATTATTCAGAGTTATGTAATTTGAAGTTAGTGAATATGTCACGATCCCGATCCCGGTCGTGATGGCACCCAACACAATTGCTAGGCAATCCCAACCAATTACACTCTCAACCCGAGCATGAAACTCAAAACCAATTATTTAAATATCATTAACAACAATGAAGCTAAAAGATTAAGCTAATTGATTGATATAAGCTGAATATCACGATAACACGGAATATACTCCCAAAGACCTGGTATCATGAGTCTAGAACCTCTAACAATACAGAGTGACAAGACTCCAAATAATACAATGTCTCAAAACTGCGGAAAGATAATAAAAGGGATAGGGGAGGAGTCGGGTCCTGCGGACGTCAAGCAGCTACCTCGACAACTCCGGATAAACTCTGATATCAGCAAAAGCTCAGCTAAACTCTTGAGATACCTGGATCTGCACACATGGTGCAGAGAGTAAAGTGAGTACTTCCAACTCAGTGGTAATAAGTGTAAATAATAACTGAGTAGTAAGAAATCACGTAAGAACACTCTATCATGCTATATAGTACAGTACAACCTTTTGAACAAATTAGTAAATTCGTAAAAATCCTTTAGAAACATCTAGCTCAGTTTAAAAATCTCTTTTAAAAATATTCTTTTTCCAACAGTAGGCATATGAATGTGATATCAGCTAGTGCAAGTCCGCACACAAGTCAGCCCCTCGGGCACAGCACTCTATTTACAAATAACACCAGAGTATATGGTATACAGTGCAAGAAATAGCATGGATGTCAATGATATGAGAGTGCTAAATGTCATGCCACGTAGTACAAACAGGAATCAATACAATGCACATGACCGCTGCGGCGTACAGCCCGATCCATTTGGGTACCCGCGCTCACTGTGGAGCTTTAGACTCCGGAGGGGCTCCTACAGCCCAAGCGCAATATCAATATCACACCACTACAGCATGCAGCCTGATCCATCATCAATCCAGAAATGCACATGCAACACTGCTGCGGTTTGCAACCCTATCCACACTCAGTCCAGATATATGCACATAAGCCATACAGGCACAGTCAAGTTTGTCATTTTTAGTTCCAATTATTAGGAATTATAACTTAAGTGTTTAAGACTTTAGAAATTTACTAATCATTTCGAGACAGTGTTTAACTCAGGACTGATATCATGAAAA
>MU739723.1:2343-80979 GCA_026770625.1 Nicotiana glauca
TGCCCTAAATGAACGGAACCACTCGTGCCTTATTAGTACCCTGACACCGCAGAACATGATTTCATACAGATACAAACAACCATCTTTCTTCTCTATATACTGAGCATTCTTTATCAACAACAGCTCAAAACATCTTAGTATTTTCTCACATCTACGAAGCACCATATATCCTTTATCAAAATTTTTCCTTCACACGCTCCATTCTCGGCTCAATTTCTGCAACCAGAACTGATCCACCAACATACCTTGAGACAGAACCAACATAGTACCTAATAGTGCAATCAGCTAATCAATAGCAACCTCCCCAACTTGGCTCGAAGCCATATATCAAGGCACTCTTAACAACTCATAGCACTTTTATTCCAATGATGCCACGATGTTATAGTGAGATTAAACTCAAATCACTTATAAGTTGTGAAAACACAGATCATCTAGTATTATAAATCTTTTGCAATTCTCCCATTCATTCCGCAATAGTTAAGCCCACTCTAGGCAATAAAATTTATACTAAGTCCCAAAAATTTTCAAAAATTTTGGCAGAGTTTCCTTTATAACTGAGCCTATTCACCTGTCAGAGAATCACCAAAACCATGCTAACGACACGCCCATAACTTGACAAAGTATCACAATGTATATCAATTACATAAATCCCAATATTACGTGTATTATACCATCAAAATTGATACATGGACATGCGTTGCATCTATTTGAATCATAACATATAGAAAATACCTTTCAATCCTCCATTATCTGCGCTACTCAACCAAGTAAGAACATTTTCTCAATATTTTTGTATATCTTTCACCGCCATACACATAACACAGCCATTAAGTCTTCCTGAGTCTGAACTCATACCGCCATACATATTGTACTACACTTCCCAACCAGGAATACGAAAATATTATTCATGCGCCCATAACATGGGGCTACACAACGAATCACAATAGAATACGAATCACTAACAGTTCATCTATTATCCCGCAGACTCTGTCATCACTACCAAGACATATAATAACATCTCATCACATGAATACCAAACCGCCACTTCGGCTAATAGAGACAATACTGATCATATAAGTTCATAATACCATCCCTTAAAATCAGCACCTCGGTGCTCAAGCCATAGGCAAAGATCCGGTCTCAAGTCCTCCAGACTGGCCCAACATGAACTCACGGAGATTACGTCTCGCCCCTTGATCGGGGAATCAAAAGCTATTCAAGTATATAGACTACTGAGCGCTCACGTATGCGTACAGACGTGTGGAAGGAATTTCAATAATTATGTCCCCAGCTAAATCAAGTACGCACGATAAGAATTCCAATAATGGGAAGTTTTTCCTAATAGTTCTGCAGCCTCTCGAGGATAAATACAGACGTCTCCATACCGATCCGCGAGACTTTACTCACCCTACTCATGACTCGTGAGACCTAGTAACCTAGGCTCTGATACCAACTTGTCACGACCCAACTCCCTAACCCGATCGTGATGGCGCCTCTCGTGAAGACAAGGCCATCCAGACCATCTCAGAACAGCACTTAAAGCAGTTAATCAGTTATATAACAGTTCGAATATGATTTAATCAATATAAATACAACCCAATACAGCCCGACCGGGGTGTCACAAGTCACGAGCATCTAGGAGGGTCTTTATTACAATTTTAAAGTCAATAATACATAGAGTAAAATTTGGAAGACAAGAAGAAGAAGAATCTCGGTGCCGCGAACGCCGGCGGTCACATTGCTTAGCTACGGTAGCCATACCTTCAATCCGCTACTAACCCGCTACCGGGTGAACAGTACCTGCAACTGCACGCGAGGTGCAGGGAGTAAAGTGAGTACTTCCAACTCAGTGGTAATAAGAGTGAATAATATCTGAGCGATAAGAAAACACGTATGAGCACTCCAAAATGCCATAACAGACAGTACAACCTTTTTTTTTGGAAAAATAGTAAAACCGTAACATCGAGAAAATTCTTTATAAAATCTCAAGCTCAGTTAAAAATCCCTTTTAAAAGTATGCCTTTTCAACAGTTGCAAAAAAATAAATTTCAACAAGTAGAAATAGTCAGAAATCTGCCCCTCGGGCTCAGTATCAACCTCTCAGTGCAGTATCAGCCCCGCGGGCTCACTCCCAACTCCCCAAGTACAACCTCAGCCATCTCGGGCTCACTCCCAACTCACCAAGCACAATATCAGCCTCTTGAGCTTAGCACTCCTTAACATGTAACACCAGAGTATCTGGTCAACAAGGCAAGTAATAGCATGTATGCCAATGATATATGAGTGCTAAATGTCATGCCACATAGTACAAACAGGAGTGAATGCATGAATGCAATGCAATGCATATGATCGCTATGGCGCGTAGCCCGATCCATGGGTACCCTGCGCTCACTGGGGGTGTGTACAGACTTCGGAGGGGCTCCTATAGCCCAAACGCAATAATACTGCGGCGTGCAGTCCGATCCATATAACATATCACTGCGGCGTGCAGTGCGATCCATATAATATACTACTGCGGCGTGCAGTCCGATCCATGCAATATACTACTGCAGCGTGCAGTCCGATCCATGCAATATACTACTGCGGCGTGCAGTCCGATCCATGCATGTATATGCATATGCACATATAACACTCAAGGCCTGAAAGCCTCCTCACATAACACTCGAGGCCTGAAAGCCTCTTTACATCACCCTTCATGCCCTCACATATGGCCCTCCGCCTCAATCAGTCCAAAATAGTCAAAAGCCCCTCGAGCATCAGTAAAACAATAATACTCAGCTCGAATAGTAGTTCAAATATCAGTTAAAACTCCAAGTTTTAGAAAAATATATCTGAGTTCATGAAACAGTGTAAGTCACATGGACTGAGTTCAAATAATATTTCAATAGTGAGGAAAATAGTGATGATAGTTCATAAAGAGTTCAAATAATCGGCAATAAGCCCCAAGTATGGCAATGAGGCCAAGTCATAATGATAACAACAATTATTTGCAAATACACGGTAAAAACCAACAACCGGGACGGACCAAGTCACTATCCCCAATGGTGCTCTACCCTACGCTCAGGTCCAGTGTGCAAGTCACCACAATACAACACTAAGATGTGCAAATCCGAGGTTTCAAACCCTCAGGATATCATTCCCAAGTATTACTCACCTCGAACCGGTGGAATTCCTCGCTGGCCATGCCTTTGCCCTCAAATTGTCCTCCACGCGTGTCGAACCTAACCAAAACAAGAGCGAATACATTACAATATGCAAATGGGACAACACCCAATCGAATACACTCAAAATATAACAAAAATCTCGAAACTAGCAAAACCCGAGTCCCGGGCCCACTTCTCGAAAAATATGAAATTGACCTTTCCGAAATCCTCGTCTTGCCACGAGTCCGTACATACCAAGAACTCCCAAATCGGACCACAAATGGCCCTTCAAATTCAAAATTTAGAATTCTTTTACTTCAAGCCCTAATTTCTTACAATTTGGCTATATTTTCATGAATTGCTAGGATGATTCTTCAATAAAATCATGTTTTTAACTCATAAAACTTACCTCCAATCGATTCCCAATGAAAACTCTTCAAAACCCTCAACAAAAGCTCCCAAGCTAGCCCAAAAAATGGAGGAAATGAGCTTGGGTTCGCGACTGAAATGTTTTTAAAATTCTGTCCAGACCATTGTAGCTCCTTCTATGCGATCGCATCAATCCCATTGCGATTGCATAGAACAAAAATTCCAGGCCCTGAAAATCCTCTTACGCGATCGCAGCACAGCCCACGCGATCGCAAAGAATAACCTTCCTCCTCTACGCGATCGCACGCCTTCACACGCGACCGCAGAACACTGCCACTCGACCTTACGCGATCGCACTGGCCAATCACCCAAACCTATACGATGGCAGACCCCTTTACGCGATCGCATAGAGAAAATCTGAGCCCCCTCCAATTCCTTCTATGCGATCGCAGCCCCAGGCTTGCGATCGTGATGAACAATTTTGCCCTACAAATTTCTGTTGCATTTTTCCAACTAAAAAATTCCCGTTAGCCATGCGAAATCACCCCAAGGCCCTCGGGACCTCAACCAAAAGCACAGATATGTTCTATTACCTCATTCAAGCTTGCTCTAATCATAAAATCACTATCGTTAACATCAAAATCGTCCATTTTAATCAAATCAAAGCTTAAGTTTCTTAAAAACTTCCGAATTGCACATTCGATCAAAAACCCGACCAAACGACATCCGAATGACCTGAAAATATGCAGACATATCCAAAATCACCTAACAAAGCTACTGCAACTCTCAGAATTCCATTCCGACCGTCGGATCAAAATATCACCTATCAACCGGAAATCGCCAAAATACTAACTTCGCCAAAATAGGCTAACTTCTTCACCAGACCTCCAAAATTATATCCGATTGCGCTCCTAAGCCTTAAATCATCACCCAGAGCTAACCGATATTCCGAGCCCTCTAACACAAAAATTAAGATCCGTTTGACTTTTCCAATTTAAGTCTTCTTAAAAGAGACTAAGTGCCTCAGTTCTTATCAAAATTTCTCCAATTAAATTCTAACGCACCCAATACTGATAATGAAACATAAAGCAATACCATAAGGGGGAAACGGGGCGATAAATCACGTGACAACGGGTCGGGTCGTCACAAAACTGCCTATAATCCCCAAGCTCCACCACCCAAACAGAACCCTCCTCCACCAATTCCTCCTATTTTTGTGGCACCTCCACCCGCCACATTGCAAAGATCATACAGTGAGCCAATGTTTCAGGCTCATGACAACCAATACTATCCTCCTGAACCCACATTCAAAGCACCCGAGCCATATACTTACACCCCTCACTTTGAGATCCCAGCAGAAACTGAGAAGCCATCCAAGAGTTCAGAGCAGGAGGAGGTACTTCGCAAAGTAAAGAGACTGGAGCAGTCATTCAGGAATATGCATGGGTTGGGCGGCCAAGTCAATGTTTCCTACAAAGATCTGTGTCCTTTCCCAGATGTTCAACTGCCGGTGGGTTTCAAGATGCCAAAGTTTGATCAGTACGAGGGGCACGGTGATCCAATGGCACATTTGCGAGGTTTTTTTAGTAAGATGAGAGAGGCCGGTGGGAAAGACGAGCTGCTGATAGCTTATTTTGGTCAGAGTTTAAGCGGGTGTGCGCTGGAACGGTATACAAGGCAGGATCCCAGCAGGTGGTACACCTAGGACGATCTAGCACAATAATTTGCGGGTCATTTCCAATATAATCTTTAGATCGTCCCTGACCGTCTCACACTGTTAAAACATGAGAAGAAGCCTGGAGAGAGCTTCAGGTAATTTGGGTTCCATTGGAGGGAACAAGCAACAAGAGTTGACCCTCCTATGAGGGAAGCTGAAATGGCAGACTGCTTCTTACAGACTTTGGAGCCAACCTACTTTGGTCTCCTAGTGACATAAGTTGGTAAATCTTTCAACGAGGTAGTAAAAATGGGTGGTATGATTGAAGAGGGACTCAAGTACAACAAGATATTAAGCTATTCAGCGATGAAGGCCACAACTCAGGCTATCCAGAGTGGCACAGGAGGTGCGCTCGGGAAGAAGAAAAGAGAAGAGGTCGCAACAGTCGAAGCAGGTACTTGGTCCAGATCCAAAGGTCCTTCCCCCTACTACCAACCCAGACCCACCACCCAAATGACCCATACACTCCCTATGGCCCTCCACAGCCCTACTACCTACCACAATAGCCACATTTTTCCATCAATCACGCCCAAATATATACCCAGCCTCTGGCTTGGGCGCAATGGCATGCACCGGCTTCCCAAAATACATACCCACCTCCACAAAACACATATCCACCCCCGAGGGCCTACAGAAATCCTTCAAGACCAGGTTTTCGTGGGAATCAAGCTTTCAAGAATGAGAGGGTGCAGAGGCAAAAAACATTCACTTCGCTGGGAGAAACCTACACTACTCTGTTCCACAAATTGAGGCAGTTAGGCCTGTTGAGTCCTGTTGAGCCCAAATTGCCAAATCCCCTTCCCAAAAATCTGGACCATTTAGTGAGCTGTGAATATTGTTCGAGTAGCTCCCGGACATGATACTAAGAAATGTTGGAAGTTGAAGACTGCCGTGCAAGATCTTATTGACACAAATAGGATCGGGGTTCAGGCACCAGAGGCACCCAACATCAGTTAGAACCCGTTGCCGGTGCACCATGAGGCTCACATGATCGAACTAGTGCACAAAGGAGAGGAGCTCAAGAAACCCTTACAAATAGTAATGATGATCCGTGCCAGTCCAAAAGAAAAGTTGACCAGTGGAAAAGCAGTGGTTCAGTTGGAAAGGGCAGTCAGCAAGCCAGTAGTGGTGATGGGGAAGAGTTCGTCTATTGTTGCAAAGAAGCCAGAGCTAGCAAAGGTAGTGCTGCAGGGAGTATCAAGCACACCTGCGGTAGTTGTGAAGGGGGTCTGTCACACCTCCTTTTTCCGAAGCTTTAGGCTTTACTACACCCCGAGGAAAGGTATAGCAAAGAAGGAGTTTTTCAAATTTAAGGACAACCGAAACGAGATTTATTTACTTAAGATTCAGAGTCGCCACTTGGGAAATTTATGGTGTCCCAAGTCACCAGTTTGAATTCTGAATCGAGGAAAGGGTTTGACTCTGTTTAACAGTCGCGAACCAGAAATCCAGGTAAGGAATTCTGTTAACCCGGGAGAAGGTGTTAGGCATTTCCGAGTTCCGTGGTTCTAGCAAGATCGCTCAACTGCTATATTTGGCTAAATTTTGATTTTTCATACATGTTATCCTATCTATGTAATTTTAGAATTAATTACCAGTTTTTGTCAATCATTTTATTTAAGAAAGTGAACGTCGTTTAAGAATGTGTTTTTGGATCACATCACATGAAATGCACACGGATCCTCGACACAATCTTATTCAATGTTTTCAAATTTGGATTTGGGTCGCATGAAAGGCACACCCGTATTTAGGAAGGTAATTTTATTAAAAGCGTACCTAAAGCAACTATCGGGTTGTTATCTTTTGGGAAGGCCGTTAAATTTGCTAAATGGCTCGCCCGAATACTAAGTATTTTTGAATTAAGTAATTAACGAGGGCCCTGCAATTGTACATTTGGTTTAGCGAGGCTCGTCTCGTTTTATGATTAAAGGTCAACTTAAAGTGACTAAATTTTCTATTGTATATTATTTGTATCTCAAGGTCAATTAATTCGCAAATATAGATTCGGGTTTCAAATTCAAGTCCGAATTCAAACAAAAGAAGACTCCCTTTAGCTTGAACCCGCTACTTAATTCTAGACCCAATTTTACAATTGCCAATTAATTGTCCATATGCTTAATACCCCTTTTATGGGCTTTTCTGATTCCAGGAAGGTTTGGGCCTTAAAGGCTTGACTCAAGGTCTTAAACCTCAGCATCTCTTGGGCTTCAACGTGAGCCCAATTACAGTGGCGGATAACAATTGGACTGCCTGGGAAAGACATGAGAGCACAAATTGCCTAAAATAAACCATTGAGTTTTCGTTATTCCTTCCCAATCTTAATTCAATTAAACACATCAGATATGTTCAAGCACTTGTATTAATGAAACATGGATTATTCTAATTTTAAGCATAGCTCAGATTTCCTTATTTAGTTGCCTATTGACAAGTTTTTATTTTTAATTGTTGGTATACAGGAAGTTAACTAGAGAAACGATTAGGCTTGAACCGCATCAAATAACAACTCAAATTGACATCTATTGAACAAACTTTTCTACTGAACCAATGTTTAAATGCAAAGCTATACAAATCTAAATTTTACCACGTTAGTAATTCTGACGAAGTTAAACTAAACTAAACCTGTTAATTTCAAGTATAATAGACTTCCTAATTGATTTGAAAACCTACTGTTTATCAAAAGCAGTCGGTTTACAAAATGAAGAAAACAGTAATTACAAATGAACTGCTGTAAGAACTCAAACAATTGTAGTAGTTTGAACAGTCCTCAATTATACATGTGAACAAATTTAGAGAAAACTAGTACACGTAAGCCAAATAGACATAATGAAACAAATATATTCTTCAGGAGATAAACAATAATGTATTATTCTTCAAAATTTCTTTCCACAACTTCATCAAAATTAGGATTGAATTTGTACCTGGAATTAGAACAAAATAGGAGGCTGAGATCAGTCGAACAGTAGTAATGCGATAGAGACAATCACTAGCAGTTCAAAATGAGTCCAGGAATTTAAGTACGTTTTGAAAATTCAGACTAAAGTTACAAATTCAATCACAACACCAAAATCGATCAAAATGAACTCAACAGATAACTCTAGTCTACCAAATCAACCTAAAACCAGCTTGATTAAACCAAAAACTAATTGATAAAGCAGCAGTATAGCTTCAAAAGATCATTTAACAACCAGAAGGCTGAAACCTTAGGAAGTAGAAGAATGAATTTTTACAGCTAGAAATCGAAATCAACTTGAATTCTCCAATGCAACAGTGATATATTTTTGAATTTTTGTTGTTGATTTTCTAAATTTTTTTTTGGATTTTTGGAAGAAACTCAAACTTAGAAGAGGAAATTGGGATCCGAAATTTTAATTTCAGATCTGGAGCTGGACAGATATTTTGGGGGGAATTTTTTGGAGTTCCAAAACTTGTAAAATAGGGCACATTAGTGCCTATTTATAGATAATTCTTAAGGTATAGCTTCAAATTTTATTTTACTCTTTTAACCCCTTTTTATTTCTATTTTTACCGCTTTATTTCTAACTTGTTCTACAAGTTACTACATTTATTTAACCAAAACTTACACTATAGTCTATTCTAGAATATTCTACACCCTTTACAATTCTTGAATTACCCCTACTTCATTTCAGAATTTACTAAGCTACCCTTTTCTATGCCCATATTACCCCTAAAATTATGTTGTAACTACTATTAACCCTTTTTATATATCCAAAATGCCCCCACTTTACTTTTGTAATTACTGCCCTATCCAACCCTTTTAACAACTATAACCAGCCCCTAATTGCCGGATTTTAATCACTAATTAATCAGTTACTGATCTAATCAGCTATATCCAATTTATAATCCTAATTATCAAAATCAAAATCAAATCACCTTCTATTTTTTCAACTATAATAATGTAAACAATTATTACTAAATCAAACAATAAAATAGAAGAAGACCTAAATCCGTCAGTTTGTTATCAACCTTAAACGACACTATTAACCTAAATAAGTAAACTTGAATAAAATTTAAAAATAAGAATTTGACCTAAGAGTATTATTTAAAATTATTATCTGAAATTAAAACAAATCCAACCCTAATTAACGAAATATCAACAGAAAAGAAAAATACCAAAACACACAAGAAAATAGTCAAAACAAACATATGCAGAAACAAACAAAGATTAAACAAAATAAAAGAAAAAGATTGAGGAAACTTATCTAGGGTTCTCAGAAAACTTCTAATCAGTTTGCTCCAGTCACGCTTGAGCCACAATTGTTTGAATCCTTTAGGATTCATGATCCGTAACATCCCTAATGGTGTGTTTTCCAAAAGAAAACACATTATTAGGGGTGTTACGGTCATGAATCCCCAAAAATTATGCTAGGGGTTCTTGACCAGAATTTTGAAAAGAGAAATTCGAGGAGTTCTGGGCAGTTTCGAAATAAATGGATATGGGGGTCAGGTAGAGGAGGTTGAGACGAGTCCAAGGTATTAATTTGAGGATTTTTGGCATACCTTGAATCTTGGCCGGAAAATTAAAAATCAATATTTGACGATTTTCCGGCAAGATTTGAATGAAACTACAAGTAGGAATGAGAAAAGGGTCTTATGAGGAAGCTATGGGGTTAATTTGGTACTCATTGGTCTAAGTGATGTTAGCCGGCGGTAGGGTTCCGGCGAAGGAAATAGCTTTATTCGAAGGGTTAGAGTAATATTTGAAGGAAACTAATTACAGGGGTGGAAAGAGGAAGGGGAGAGGGTGTTATGGTGTTAAACTGGTGGGGTTTGGTTGAGGTGATGTTTCCAGTCGGCGAAGGTTCCGGCGAGGAGGCGGAGAAGACAGGGGGTAGACGGTGAGGGTGACCAAATGAATTTAGGGTTAATGATATTTTCACAAATACATATTAAATTGTATCATTTAACCACAATCGTTGGATCAAACAATTTTGAAGGCTCAGATCAGCTTGACACTAAACGGTGTCGTTTTGCTTAATGAGAGATCAGGCCGGGTAAATTTGGATTGGGCTGGGCGGGTGAACCGCTTGGGCTTAAGGTTTTTTGGCTTAATTTTGGCCCAAAATCTAAGCTGTCCATTTCCTCTTTATTTTCCTCTTTATTTTCTTTTATTTCTTTTGCTTTTTGTATTTTAATTTTTTTTGTTATTTTCCATTTTATCAATTTGTATTGTATTTTCTAAATTTTATATAGATGTAAAAATAGAAATAAAACTGTTAAACTAAACTAAAATTATTTTTAGAACTATTTTGTAACAATTTCCAACTAAAACAATAAAATGCTAAAGTGAACTGTTTTTTTTGTGATTTTCTTTAAATTTGTTCTAAAAATGAGAAATTAAATCTCTAAATGCAAATGCATATTTTTGGGTTTCATATGAATTTTCATGCAATCAATTAACATAAAAATGCAACAAAATTCATAAAAATTGTAAAATTATTTTATTTTAAGCTTTTGGAATAATTTACTTAGGGCAAAAATCACGTGCTCATAGCTGCCCCTCTTTGCCCAGAAACACGAAGAATTTTCGTGCAAAGATAAGTGAGCGAAAACGAGGGATTTTTGCCCGTTCGCATATTCCGTATGAAGCATTTTTGAAAGAGTTGACTGCGCCCTGCTTCAGAGGTTGCCTACATATCCCGGGCTAAACAGGAATCATGTCAGTGTAGTTTAGGAGTGTCTGGTAGCTGGGACTACCTGGAGCTGTAATTTCACTGCTGTTGTTGCTTTTACTGCTCGCTGACCTCCTTATTACACCATGTCAGGATAAAAAGAAGCTAGCCTAAGCTATGCACTATGAGTTACAAGAAATCCTATCTATGCCTTCAAACTTGCTCTTGTGCTGCCTTGAACTCGTATCTTGTGTTCTTTCAACGGGATTCTTGTTGTTGCTTTGACGATGTTTTGCCATTCTTTTGATTATTCTTGATTAATATAATTTGAAATATGTGTCCATTTTTTAGGTGGGCTCCTGCTTGCGATGCTTGAGAAAGGTATTCCCTTGTTCTTCAGGCGGGCTCCTGCTTGCGATGCTTGAAAAGTATTCCCTTGTTTTCCAGGTGGGCTCCGGCTTACATTGCTTGAAAAGTATTCCCTTGTTCTCCAGGTGGGCTCCTGCTTGCAATGCTCGAAAATGTATTCCCTTGTTCTCCACGTGGGCTCCTGATTGCGAAGCTTAAAAATGTATTCCCTTGTTCTCCAGGTGGGTTCCTGATTACGACAAAAATAGACAAACAAAGAAAATTTTCTGCCCCCAGTATGGTGACTGGGCATATCGTGTTATCAGATATTAAAATTAAAGGCTAATATTTAGATTGTACTTCACTTGTTTTCCAGGTGGGTGTCTGCTTGCTGCTTTTGAAAAGATATTCCCTTGTTTTTTCAGGTGGGCTCCTGTTTGCTGACTTAAAGATATTCCCTTATTTTTCAGGTGGGCTCCTGCTTGCTGAATTTGAAAGATATTCCCTTGTTCTTCAGGTGGGCTCCTGCTCACAACAAACATACAAGACAAAGAAATTTCTGTCCCAGTTTGATAACTGAGCGTGTTGTGTTACCAAATATTAAACTTTGAAAGATAAAACTTTCATTATACTTCCCTTGTCCTTCAGGTGGGTGCCTGACTGCCATATTTTGAAATGTATTCCCTTATTCTTCAGGTGGGCTCCCTCTTGCTTCATTTTGAAAAATATTCCCTTGTTCATCAGGTGAGCTCCTGCTTGCTAACTTTGGAAAATATTCCCTTGTTATCCAGGTGGGCTCCTGCTTATAGAAACAAATTCTTTCTGCCCCTATTTTAATCAAAGAAAGATTTGTTTATATAAAAATGGTGGTTGACTGCTGGCATTCTTGTTGGCCATGCTCCCGCTTCCTACTTCTCTCCGACTGGCTTCCTTGCTTTTGACATGCCACAACTACCCGACTGACTTTCAACCCTCGGATCTTGACGACCCAAATGTTTTAACTTATGTTACTATTTTGTGTTTTTGTCCCCTTCTCATGACATTTTACTCCTCCTTTACACTTATCGGATTACCCTACTGATGGGATTTCCAGTGGTCCTTTATGCTTTGCTTTCTTTTGATATGTCCCAATCTCGTTGTGCCATACAACTGGGAAGCTGGTAGTTAGCTTTGACATCATTCTTTTATTTCTGACACTGAAACGTCTTATAGACAGAGTTAAAGAAAATTAAATGCAATGACCTCGAAGGTTTTGAGGATAGAAAAACTCTGAAAATGAATGAGTTGTAATAGAGAGAAAGAGGATAGGACTTATCTGAGTGGAAAGGTTGATTCCGTTGATCATGCCATGCATTTTAGATTAACCAGCCTAGTCTGTCCAACCAATCAACTGTCAATTGCCACATTTGTTGTTCCATACTTTCACAACCGACATTCACCAAAACCCAAACCTCGCTTGCTTTTCCACGTTTCAAACACCTTTCAACCATACTTCTTTCATTTGCCCATCTGAAAAACTCAATTTCGCCTTACGGTGCTCGTGAGGGTTTTTACCAATAAGACTCTCTCATTTTTTATCTCTCAAGCTCACTTCGCCTTACGGTGCCATGAGGGTTTTCACCAATAAGACTCTCTAATTTTTATTTCTCTCAACTCACATCACCTTATGGTGCCCGTGAGGGTTTTCACCAATAGGACTCTCTCATTTTCAATTTTCCTTTCTTCTGGTACCAGAGTGTTGGTCACGACATGAATCACCTTACCTGCTTGTATTGACATTTCTTATAATTGATCAGAAGGTCTTTATTTTGACTGTAATATGGATTTTGGATGGGTTTTAGAAGGAAGGGTATAAAGGCTCAAAATATTTCAACGTGGGTTCAAAGTTACAACTTTCGGAATCATATTTCTGCAACAACCATAACTTCTGCCTCAGTTTCATTCTTGGGGATTCTTGGACTTTTCTTTTGTTATGACTGAACCTTAGTGAGGCTGCCTACGTACCCTCTCGGGATCAAGTCAAACGTAGTTCAGGTCATAAAATCGCTTCATTGTTGCGATGTTTCTTTCCTTCCATTCTTCTTCTCTTTTTCATTTCTTTTCTTTCTTTTCTTCTTTTTCTTTTCTTTTATTTCTTTCTTTTATTTTCTTTTCTTTTTCTCTTTCTTTTCTTTTCTTTTCTTTTTCTCTTTCTTTTTTTTCTTTTCTTTCTTTTCTTTTCTTTTTCTCTTTTTCTTCTTCTTTTTTTCTTTTCTTTTCTTTTTTCACTTGTCTTTCTCTTGTTTCTTCACTTAATTTCCCTATTCGATCCTCGAGTTTTGTTGTTGATTCTAAAAGAGGGATACGAAAGAAAATATAATAAGGCTCAAAGGGATAACAAAGGATAAAGTGTTTGGATAGCAGAACAAAATGCCTTCATCATTTCAATCTCAAAACATGTCAAATACAATCAGGTACATAAAGATAAAGAAATCATACATAATATCTCTTGAATGCATCAGAATTGATAGCCATTTATACACATTTCCCTTCCACATCTGTTATACAATGCACCATTGGACAACACTCGTGTTACAACAAACGGCCCATGCCAGTTAGGGGCGAACGTTTCTTTTGCTTCAGCCCAGTGAGGTAAGATACGCCTTAATACCAATTGTTCTACTTCAAATTTCTGCGGACGCACTTTCTTGTTATAAGCTCTTGCCATTCTCTGTTGATACAATTGTCCATGACATACTGTTACCAATCTCTTTTCATCAATCAAGTTCAATTGTTCTAGACGTGCTTTGACCCACTCATCATCATCAATTTCCGCCTCCACAATTATCCGAAGGGAGGGTATTTCAACTTCTGCAGGTATCACTGCCTCCGTACCATACACCAATGAATATGGAGTCGCCCCTACCGAAGTGCGAATAGTAGTGCGATATCCTAACAAAGCAAAAGGTAATTTCTCATGCCATTGCCTGGATCCTTCCACCATTTTTCGAAGTATTTTCTTAATGTTCTTATTTGCTGCCTCAACTGCTCCATTCGCCTTAAGAACGATATGGGGTGGAATTGCGGTGTGTGATCTTAAACTGCTTACATGTTTCCGCCATCAGATGGCTATTGAGATTGGCACCATTATCTGTGATAATCACCTTCAGAATTCCGAATCGACAAATGATATTTGAATGCACAAAATCAACCATTGCCTTCTTGGTCACCGATTTGAATGTTTTTGCTTCATCCCACTTAGTGAAGTAGTCAATGGCTACTAGAATAAACTTGTGCCCATTAGATGCTGCTGGCTCGATTGGCCCAATGACATCCATTCCCCAAGAAATGAAGGGCCATGGTGCCCACATTGTATGCAACTCAGATGGTGGAGAATGTATCAAATCTCCATGTACTTGGCATTGATGACACTTGCGCACAAAGCTGATACAATCCCGTTCCATAGTAAGCCAGTAATGACCTGCTCAGAGAATCTTCTTTGCCAATACATACCCACTCATATGAGGTCCACAAATTCCTGCATGTACCTTGGTCATGATAGTTGTACCTTGTTTAGCATCCATACACCTCAACAAACCAAGATCTGGAGTTCTTTTGTACAAAACCCCTCCACTGAAGAAAAATTCGTTTGCCAAGCGTCTAATAGCTCTGTTTTGATACACCGTGGCTTGTGCCGGATCTACTCCCATTCTGAGGTATTCTTTAATATCATGAAACCATGGTTCACCATCAAGCTCTTCTTCTACCATATTACAATAGGCATGCTGATCTCGGACCTGAATCTGCAACGGATACACATAAGCCTTATCCGGATGATGCAACATTGACGCCAAAGTGGCCAAAGCGTCAGCAACTTCATTATGAATCCTTGGAATGTGCCTCAATTCTATTGACTGAAACCGCTGACAAAGTTCATGCAAACATTGCCGGTACGGTATGAGCTTTAAGTCTCGTGTCTCCCATTCTCCTTGAATTTGGTATACCAAAAGATCCGAGTCGCCCATGACCAAGATCTCTTGTACACCCATGTCTATAGCCATCCTCAAAAACAAAATACATGCCTCATATTCAGCCATATTATTGGTGCAGTAAAAGCGAAGCTGAGCTATAACAGGGTAATGTTGCCCTATCTCTGAAATAAGTACTGCTCCTATTCCAATGCCTTTGTTATTGGCAGCCCCATCAAAGAACAACTTCCACCCAGGTTTTTCATCTTGTTCCAATTCCCAATATGCATTGCCTTCTCATCAGGAAAATATATTTTCAACGGTTCATATTCATCATTAACTGGATTCTCCGCTAGGTGATCAGCCACTGCTTGTGCTTTCATCGCAGTATGGGTCACATAGACAATATCAAATTCCATGAGTAGGATTTGCCACTTAGCAAGCCTCCCTGTGGGCATGGGCTTCTGAAAAATGTACTTCAACGGATCCAATCGTGAGATGAGATAAGTTGTATATGCTGACAAATAATGTTTCAACTTCTGCGCTACCCAGGTCAAAGCAAAGCATGTCTTCTCCAGTTGAGTGTATTTTACCTCATAAGATGTGAACTTCTTGATGAGGTAGTAAAATTGCCTGCTCTTTCTTTCCCGTAACATCATGCTTCCCCAGTACACAGCCAAAAGAATTGTCAACAATGTCAGATAAAGGATAAAGGGTCTTCCCGGCTCTAGCGGAACCAACACAGGTGGACTGGCCAAATACTCCTTAATTTTGTCAAATGCTGCCTGACATTCATCCTTCCACTTGACCGCAACATCTTTCTTCAGCAGCTTAAAGATAGGCTCGCAAGTCGCTGTAAGCTGAGCAATGAACCTGCTGATATAATTCAACGTGCCGAGCAAATTCATTACTTCTTTCTTGCTCTTTGGCGGTGGCAATTCCTGACTGGCTTTGATTTTGGACGGGTCTAATTCAATACCACGTCGGCTTACCACAAACCCCAACAACTTCCCTAACGGGACTCCAAACGTACACTTTGCTGGATTGAGTTTGAGATTATACCTACAAAGCCTCTGGAAAAACTTTCTCAGGTCTTTAACATGATCACACTGCTTTCTTGACTATATAATTACATTTTCCACATAGACTTTAATTTCCCGATGTATCATATCATGGAACATGGTGGTCATCGCCCTCATGTATGTTGCCCCTACATTTTTTAACCCAAATGGCATGACCCTATAATAGTATGTCCCCCAAGGTGTGATGAATGCCGTCTTTTCAGCATCTTCCTCATCCATTAAAATCTGATGATAGCCCGCATAACAATCCACGAAAGAACCAATCTCATGTTTGGCACAATTGTCAATCAATATATGGATATTCAGCAATGGGAAGTTGTCTTTTGGACTTGCCTTATTAAGAACACGATAGACAACACACACTCTGGCCTTTCCATCTTTCTTTGGCACATGCACGACATTGGTTAACCAAGTGGGATATCGGGTAACCCGTATGACCTTCACCTCAAACTGCTTGTTGACTTCTTCTTTGATTTCACACTGATACCTGTCTTAAATTTCCTCAGCTTCTGCTTGACAGGAGGGCATTCCGAATAAGTGGGCAATTTGTGGACCACCAAATCGGTACATAAGCTCGGCATATCATCGTATGACCAAGCAAAGATATCTTTGTATTCAAACAACAACTTGATCATCTCTTCCCTGAGCGGAGCTTCCAAATGGACACTTATTTTTGTTTCTCGAACATTTTCCTGATCCCCTAGATTGATTGCCTCGGTGTCATTCAATTTAGGTTTGAGTTTTTCCTCAAATTGACTTAATTCTTTACTGATTTCTTCCAAGGCTTCCTCGTCATCATACTCCACCTCATCATCACATTCAATTTCTTGTATTACTATTTCACATTGGTTATCAAAACTAGGCTGGGAACTCCTCATGCATGACACATCATTGAAACCAGCATAATATGGACTGTACAAGAAAGAGAAAAGAAAGACAAAAATGAAGGCTATCAAGAATGAAGAGAGAAAGAAATTGAATTTCTTGAAATTGTAAGATAACAAGGTTTAACTCATCCAAATGGACGGAACATAGGAATCCGAATTACAACTTTGGAAATAATTCAAATTTAATATTCAAAAGAAAATCAAAAACTAACTACCACGACTCCTTCCTAGTTGGAAGAGGAGTCGCTTCCTAGTTATTAAGCTTGGCCTGAGATCCCACGAACTGCGCTTCAATTTTACTCGGACCTTCGCTTGCTTCCACCATATTCACTTCATCGAACAGCCTTTCAAACCTTTCGATCAACTCATTGTCAGGTTCTATCACCACAGAACTGGGCATTGCTGTCGCTGGGCGCCTTTTAGTAGCAGACCGGACAAAAGAACGGGAAAAGCGAGGGATAGGTTTTGGGAGGGTCCACACTTTCTTCTTCATATTTTTGGCTCTCTTTATGTCAGCAGCAGTGGTTTTAAAGCCTAACCCGAAAGTATCAAGATTACCAGGGAGAGACACTGGCTGTGTGATGCCCTGGAGTGAAGCATCCAAACCCTTTCCAGGCAAAAATCCCTTTCTTATCATCTCAGACGCCACCATGACTGATGCAGCGGCTACCTTTGGCTTAGGAACATACTCCCCTTCCGGGATTTTAGCAACTGGCACTGTATCCACAACTTGATGCACCCACGGGCCTTTATCATCTTCAACTTCCTCGAAGGGTGTAATTGCATTACTAGAATTGTTCTCCCCATGGACCACAGTCTCTTCCTGATCCCATTCAAATTTGACCATTTGATGCAAAGTAGACGGCACTGCCTTTGCAGCATGAATCCAGGGCCGTCCCAATAAAAGATTGTAAGAAATAGCAACATCAAGCACTTGGAAATCCATCGTGAATTCCACAGGTCCTATTGTAAGCTCCAACTCAATATCTCCTACTGTATTCTTCCCTCCGCCGTAAAATCCCCATACACAAATACTATTCTTATGAATTCTTTCATTGTCGACCTTCAACTTTTCTAGAGTGGATAGAGGGCAAATGTAGGCACTAGACCCATTATCAATTAACACCCGAGTTACCACAGAATCTTCGTACTTTACTGTAAGGTACATGGCTCTATTATGTTCATTTCCTTCCAACGGCAACTCATCATCGGAGAAAACCCTATTAACCTCAAAATTTGTTTGCAATTTTCTCAAGATGATTCATAGTGATTTTGTCTGGCACATGGGCTTCATTTAGAATCTTCATCAACGCCCGGCGATGTTCATCCGAATGGATCAGTAAAGACAATAATGAGATCTGCGCCGGGGTTTTTCTTAATTTTTCCACGATTGAGTAGTCCTGTGCTTTCATCTTTTTCAAAAGCTCTTCAGCTTCCTTTTCAGTAACAGCTCTTTTCATTGGTGCCGGATTGTCTCTAGCTGCTTTAACTTTCCTTAATTCTTCAGGGGCAAAGCACCTCCCTGATCTGGTCAACCCATGCATTTCGCACACTTCTTCTTTGACTTCTTTTCCTCCGTACATCACACTCACCCGGTCATAATTTCACGGGACAGCCTTTTTCACTAACCACAGGCAACTCAACCGCCGGTTTAATGATAACCGGTTCCGTACGGGCACCATTTACAACCAACACAGGCTTAACAACTGCTCCTGGTATTGTCACTTTAACAGGTTCTGGCTTCATTATCATTGCTGGCATGCTGACTGTCTGCTCTACTGCGACCAAGCCTTTCCCACCAGTCAACTTCTCTTTTACTTTCACTCGCCTTAATCATCATCACCATTTTCGATGGCTTCTTGTATTTTCCCCTCTGCACTAACTCAATCATGTGAGCCTCATGATGAGTTGGTAATGGATTCTGCGTGATATTGGGAGTTTTTGGAACCTGAACCTTAATTCTCCTAATATCAATAAGTTCTTGAATAGTAGTTTTCAGATGCCAACATTTCTCCGTATCATGACCTGGCGCCCCTAAGCAATACTCACAATTTACAGAATGGTCCAGGTTCCTCGGGGGAGGGTTTGGTATTTTTGGCTCAATTGGGTTTAGCATTCCAAGCTGCCTCAACCTGTGGAACAGGCTAGTATAAGATTCTCCTAGCGGAGTGAAAGTCTTTTTCTTTTATAGTCTGTCATTCTTGGCAGTGGGGTTTGGTCGGAAACCAGTTCCACCGGAATTTCTGTATGTTCTGGGAGGTCGGTATGCATTTTGTGTATGATAGGTGTTATGGGGAGTGGGTGCACGCCAGGGTGCCTGAGGTTGAGGATAATCTTGGGCGTGGTGAACTGAGAAGTGGGGAACGGGGGGTGGATAGTAAGGTTGTAGTGGGCCATATGGTGTATGTGGGTATGGTTGGGGATGTGGATGGGGTTGATGATAATAGGGTGAAGGACCTCTGGACCATGTCCTCGACTCCACCACTGCAACTTCTTCCTTCTTTTTCTTTCCTAATACCCCTCCAGTGCCAGTCTTGATGGCTTGGGTAGTCCCTTTTATTGCGGAGTAACTCATAATCTTATTTGACTTCAAACCCTCTTCTACCATGCTTCCCATCTTCACAACTTCATTGAAAGTTTTCCCCACCGCTGACACTAGATGCCCATAATAGGTGGGTTCTAAAGCCTGCAAAAAATAATCCACCATCTCACCCTCTTTCATAGGTTGATCCACCCTCGTGATCTGCTCTCTCCATCGAAATCCATATTCTCTAAAATTCTCCCCAGGTTTCTTTTCAATCTTGGTCAAAGAAAAACGATCAGGAACAATCTCCAGATTGTACTGAAAATGATTTGCAAAAGCTTGGGCTAAGTCATCCTATGTATACCATCGGGTGTGATCCTGCCTAGTATACCACTCTAAAGCCGACCCACTGAGGCTTTGGCTGAAGTATGCCATTAATTATTCATCTTTTCCTCCAGCATCCCTCATTTTGCTACAAAACCCGCTCAAATGGTCCATGGGGTCACCATGCCCATCATAAAGATCAAACTTTAGCAATTTGAAACCCATAGGCAGTTGGAATTCTAGAAACAAACACAGGTCTTTATAAGCGACACTTACTTGTCCTCCAAGACCTTGCATGTTTCAGAACGATTGTTCCAGGCTTTTTACTTTGCGTATCATCTCCTCCTGCTCAGGGTTCTTTGGAGGTTTTTCTTCTTCAGATATATCAAAAAAAGGAGTATAAGAGCAAGGCTCATGAGGTCTAAAAGTGGGCTCGGGTGGATAGTAATGGTTTTCTTGAGTGTGGAACAAAGGTTCACTTGAAGACTTGTGTAACATGGCAGGTGGAGGAGCCACGTACACAGGAGCAACTGGTGGTGGAGGTGGTGGGATTTGAGAAGCAGTTGCATAATATGGTGGATAGGTAGGGTAGGCCGGAGAAGAGTTCACGGTAGGAGGGTCTTGTGATTGAACTGGTGGCGGAACATAGGCAGGATTGGCAGGATAAGTTGGCAAGGGTTGTCCTTTTTCCTAGGCCTAGTACATTTCGGCCATTTGTTGTTTCAGCTTGTACATTTCCTCTTTCATAGCATTAATCTTACTCGTGACAAGAACAATCACCTCGTTTCGAACCAAATAATGGTCTTTACTCTCTAGTATACTTCATATGTTCAGATTACACTGATCCTAAGTCCAATGACCTCGTCTCACCCACTACGAACTGCTCAGGCAATATGCCTCCCTGAACATGGTCAAAAATCTCATGTGATGCCCAATGTGCCAATAAGCTACCAATTTGAACGTGATATAAATGGAAAACGAATTTTGAACAGGAAATCCAACTACCCCACTCGCGAATCATACATGCGACGCGGGCACACAACTAATATGAGTTTTACTTAGAAAAATAGGAAACGAAACACATAAAAATAGATATAGGGAACTATACTCAATATCACACTGTTGTGGCACGCAACTTGATCCAAATAACATAACTCTCACCTCATTATTTCTTACTCCCTAGCCGGGTCAACAATAGTTGCTTCGATCTCTTGGCTAACCATTTTCGACATGTCTTTGAAGCGGGTATTATATGGATGAGTTGCCAGAATGCCAGCTAGCTAAACCACCTGTCTGGACTCACCAACAACAACAACGTTATTAGTGGTTAGGGCATTATCAAACAAATAGTCGCACATTTGGAGCATGGATGCACCTAGGCAATTATTGGTATGCATTTGCTCGGCCACGTGCGTCATCCCAACTTTCTCAATTATGGCTTTTTTCTTTTATTCTCACCTTTTCTTTGCTTTGCCATTTTCGTTTGTTGCGGCTTTTCCCTCTCTCTTTCTCTTTTTTTTTTCTTTTTCTTTTCCATTTTTCTTTCTTTTTCACTATTCTTTTGACTTTTATTCTTACTGTATTGTTCAAATTTTCATATGGTTACGATCGGTCTTATGAAAATTTCCTATATATCGCAATTGTGCTTGAATCAAGAAAAAGAAAAATAGAAATACAAATTTTTTGGGAATTTTCAAATTTTCATTAATGACAACTAATTACATCACTGCTAAACTATTACTTCCATTTCCAAAATCAAAAGATACGGACTCAAGACTTGATTACTATTTTTCTTTTTACGAGTACATCAAAGCTTCAAACCCTAGGGCCCGCGGGGCATCATTTGGCATCGCCAATGGCCTGCTCGCAAGACCCCTTTGTAATTGCTTCAAATCATTCATGATTTGTCAAAAAAATATCATCACTGCTGCAGAAGAAGTGGCATAAACCATCTTTTCACCATCCTGGCACCCTTTAACAACATAGTGTACGATGTCTCGAATCCTTTCCCTAATTTGGCCCTTTTCCTGGAGAAGTCGACTTATTTGTCGGGTCCGGGCTTCAAGTACTTGAGAATCTTGGAGATGAATATCTTGTAGTAATTTTATTTCCTTTTGCATATCAGCAATAATCTCATAACAATGATCCCTTTCAGCCTGAAAATTTTTATCTAACCGGGCCGCTTTTTCTTCCCGAGCACTTGCTTTTATTCTTATGTTGGAAATGGTCCCTTCATAGTCTCTTTTTATCTGGTTAACATACTGGGCTCTTTCCTCAGTTTTCAAGGCCCAGTGTGCTCGAAGTCTCGCCATGTTCCTTTCAGATTTTTCTAACTCTTCTTGGTAATCCGAGACTTGTTTTTTTAACCCCTTGATCAATCTCTCATCAGACACGCTTCTTTCTCGATTTCTAGCATCGATTTTCATTTGTTGAATCTGTGCCTTAAGAGTTTCATTTTCCTGGGCCAATTTCTTTCTCTCCCCTTCATCAGCCGTAATTTGCACACTTTTCTCAAATTGAAGGTCCCGCATCTGTTGCTCCAATGCCCCAATTTTAGCTCAGTATTCTTTCTCTTTTGCTAGCCATTCCCATTGGACTTGGGCTCCATTAGTAAACTACTGTACATGGGGTCTCTTAGTGGGTATCCCAGGAATTTGGAACCTTTTGCCGAACCAAATCAAATACTTGGGGTCCACTTCTCCTTTTGCTCGATCTTGTACCATAGTGTCAGGTCGCAAAAACCGACTTTCATTCCATATCTTTCTAATTCTTGCTTCCGGTAAAGTAGCTTTAGGACCCAACTCAATAATTTGTTCACTCAAATCCTCATCATTATGTATTGTTTGGAACCTCCCAAATTGCCGCAGGACCCTATATGCGCATAAGGTTGTATGCTCCGAATACCCATTAGAAGAATATATGGGACTTCTGCTGAAGTGTAGACAACTTCAGTATCGGGAAACCACCCCTAAGCCCATTCAACCTTATTCGCATTTAATGATCTCAAACATGTTGACCAAGCCTCAACACCTTCGGGAAATTTAATGCCTGTGACCCGTGTCTCAAACTCATTGATGCAACTAAGTCCAGTTAACCCAAAATTCATATATCCCGTGTGGTGGCATAGATGCTCCTGAATCCACATCTGCAATAAGAGATTAGACCCCTGAAAGAATTTCTCACCTTCCCGACACTTAGTTAAAGCCCGATATATCTCCGCTACGATCAAGGAAACCACTGTGCTAGTAGGTTTTTTCATGGCTACATCCACCATTCCTACTATCCTGAGGTCTATATTTCCATCTTTCCTTGGGCAAATCACAATCCCTAGAAAATCCACCATAAATGCTAACCCTCGACGAGCCTCCCATTTTTCCTTATTTCCAGCGTGTGTCTGGCTAGTGTTAGGTTGTTCGAAGTAGAGAAAATGCAAAGTACAACAATTCCGCTAGACACGGGTCTTGGACATCCCGACTGATATTCAGCAAATCTAAGAACCGGTGGAGTGTGACCGCTTTTGGTGATAAGGGATATCTATTTCGCATGTTTCCGTTAAGACTTGCATACCCTGCTATTTTTTCTAATGTCGGTGTGAGCTCACAATCAGAGAATCTGAAGACATTTCGAGTTGGATCCCAAAACTGTTTCAATGCTTCAACAATATCCTTTCTCGATTTTATGTTCACAAGTCCCACAAGGCCACCCAGAATTTTTACCACTGACTCTCTACTTCCATCTCCGAGGTCATCCCACCACATATGAAGCTTAAGGGGTATCTCGCTCAGTAATGAGAAGGTTTCGATGTGATTTGAATTCATGCTACACATTTTATTTAAAAGAATTTAATGATTAAATAAAAATGGCTATTTTTGCAAAATTTTTGTTTAAGAAGCTACACATTCGAATACATCAAAATTTCACATCCTGTGGCCCATAGGGCATCACTCAGCATCGCCACAGGCCAACGCAATATTGAGAAATTTTTAATGTCGATTGCGACTATTTTTACAAAATTGACCATGTAATGGCTTATTTGACAAATGGCTATTTTTGTAACAGTTGTTTAGATGACCAAACTTGATTTTGCAGATACGACCTTTTAGCACTTCCGAAAAGGAGATTTTAAGGCTGTGTCCGCAAACCGTTTAAAAATGACTCAGGGTGTCTATTCTTGCAAAAATGGCCTTCCGGCGTCCTTTCGAGGGACATTCGGCTTATTTTGAACAAAAATGTCATCACCCGACTTATTTATGAAGAAAATGTTTTGGCTATTTTTTGTCAAAAGGGGTAGTTGGACCCGATAAAGGTTGCCTACGTATCTCGCGTCCGGTGAGAATCAAACCAGCATAGTTCGGGCCGATTGGCCAAAAATCAAAATTATCTTTGACCGACAATTTCCTTACTATATTTTTTTTATCAAATATTTTCTCTTTTTCTGTATTTATTATTTTTTCATTTTTCAAAAATCCAGCAGCATTTCGGTATTATTTGGGCATTGGTTTTTCAAACAAATGATTACCCTCACTCAATCCTAACACTACTATTTTTCACAATTTTTCTCTCATTGTATACAAACCGGTCAACATGCGAAGCCGAGCAAATAAATGCAAGTAGCACGTAATATGCATCAGGACGGTCATTTTAATTCGGGTCACCTGTCCTAGACGGACCCAACCCCTGTGTTGAGTCCCCTAAGTCAAATTCACATGATGCAAACAAGCGTCCTACTAGGGATCCGACATGAGTTTATTGTTCTTCTAGGTTTAAATCCTAGGTTTATTGATATAGACCTGGCTTACCCGAGCAGACAACTCGGGCCGAGGGGGAGGCAGCGTATCGGAGATACAGAAGCTCGCCCAGCTTTGCAACTTATCCAAACCTCGTTTTAAATTGGGAAAAAGACTCTAACAGAAGAGAAGCTACACGAAGTGCACCCTTCTCCATGATGTAGAAGACTCAGAAAGAGGTAGGTATTCGTGACAATTTATATACAATTCAACAAATATTAAAGCGGTAAACATTTAGCACGTATAGCATGGATCATGTAGCAAAATCAAATAAAGATAAATACAACAATTTAACTGAGCTCGAATTCTTGAACCCTAATCCGAAATTCTAGGTTGTAATCCCCAGCAGAGTCCCCAGAGCTGTCACACCTCTTTCTTCCGAAGCTTTAGGCTTTACTACACCCCGGGGAAAAGGTATTGAAAAGAAGGAGTTTTTTCAATTTAAGGACAACCGAAACGAGATTCATTTACTTAAGATTCAGAGTCGCCACTTGGGAAATTTATGGTGTCCCAAGTCACCGATTTGAATCCCGAATCGAGGAAAGGGTTTGACTCTGTTTAACAGTCGCGGACCATAAATCTGGGTAAGGAATTCTGTTAACCTGGGAGAAGGTGCTAGGCATTCCCGAGTTCCGTGGTTCTAGCATGGTCGCTCAACTGCTATATTTGGCTAAATTTTGATTTTTCATACATGTTATCCTATTTGTGTAATTTTATAATTAATTACCGCTTTTTGTCAATTATTTTATTTAAGAAAGTGAACGTCTTTTAAGAATGTGTTTTCAGATCACGTCTCATGAAATGCACTGGGATCCTCGACATAATCTTATTCAACATTTTCGGATTTGGATTTGGGTCGCATAAAATGCACACCCGTATTTAGGAAGGTAATTTTATTAAAAGCGTGTCTAAAGAAACTATCGGGCTGTTATCTTTTGGGAAGGCCATGAAATCTGCTAAACGGCCCATCCCGAATACTAAGTATTTTGATTTAAGTAATTAACGAGGGCCCTGCAATTGTACATTTGGTTTAGTAAGGCTCGTCTTGTTTTATTATTAAAGGTCAACTTAATGTGACTAAATTTTCTATTGTATATTATTTGTATCTAAAGGTCAATTAATTCGCAAATATAGATTCGGGCTTCAAATTCAAGTCCGAATTCAAATAAAAGGAGACTCCATTTAGCTTGAACCCGCTACTTAATTCTAGACCTAATTTTACAATTGCCAATTAATTGTCCATATGCTTAATATCCTTTTTATGGGCTTTTCTGATTCCAAGAAGGTTTGGGCCTTAAAGGCTTGACTCAAGTTCTTAAACCTCAACATCTCTTGGGCTTCAACGTGAGCCCAATTATAGTGGCGGATAACAATTAGACTGCCTGGGAAAGACGTGAGAGCAAAAATTTCCTAAAATAAACCATTGAGTTTTCATTGTTCCTTCCCAATCTTAAATCAATTAAACACATCAGATATGTTCCAGCACTTGTATTAATGAAACATGGATTATTCTAATTTTAAGCATAGCTCAGATTTCCTTATTTAGTTGTCTATTGACAAGTTTTTGTTTTTGATTGTTGTTATACAAGAAATTAACTAGAGAAATGACTAGGCTTGAACCGCAACATTTAACAACTCAAATTGACATCTATTGAACCAAGTTTTTTACTGAACCAATGTTTAAATGAAAAGCTATACAAATCTAAATTCTACCACGTCAGTAATTCTGACGAAGTCAAACTAAACTAAACCTGTTAATTTCAAGTATAATAGACTTCCTAATTGATTTGAAAACCTACTATTTATCAAAAGCAATCGGTTTAGAAAATGAAGAAAACAGTAATTACAAATGAACTGTTGTAAGAACTCAAACAATTGTAGTAGTTCGAACAGTCCTCAATTATACATGTGAACAAATTTAGAGAAAACTAGTACACGTAAGCCAAATAGACATAATGAAACAAATATATTCATCAGGAGACAAACAATAATGTATTATTCTTCAAAATTTCTTTCCATAACTTCAACCAAATAAGGATTGAATTTGTACCTTGAATTAGAAAAAAAATAGGAGGCTGAGATCAGTCGAACAGCAGTAATGCGATAGAGACAATAACTAGCAGTTCAAAATGAGTCCAGGAATTCAAGTATGTTTTGAAAATCCACAGAGAAGTCACAAATTCATCCACAACACCAAAATCGATCAAAATGAACTCAACATATCACTGTAGTCTACCAAATCAACCCAAAACCATCTTGATTAAACCAACAACCATTTGATAAAGCAGCAGTACAGCTTCAAAAGATCATTTAACAACCAGAAGGCTGAAACCTTAGGAATTAGAAGATTGAATTTTAACAGCTAGAAATCGAAATCAACCTGAATTCTCCAATGCAACAGTGATATATTTTTTGATTTTTTGTTGTTGATTTTCTAATGTTTTTTTTTGGATTTTTGGAAGAAACTCAAACATAGAAGAGGAAATTGGGATCCGAAATTTTAATTTCAGATCTGGAGCTGGACAGATATTTTGGGGGGAATTTTTTGGAGTTCCAAAACTTGTAAAATGGGGCACATTAGTACCTATTTATATATAATTCTTAAGGTATAGCTTCAGATTTTATTTTACTCTTTTAACCCCTTTTTATTTCTATTTTCACCCCTTTATTTCTAACTTGTTCTACAAGTAACTACAATTATTTAACCAAAGCTTACACTATAGTCTATTCTAGAATATTCTATACCCTTTACAATTACTGAATTACCCCTACTTCATTTCAAAATTTACTAAACTACCTTTTTCTATGCCGATATTACCCCTGAAATTATGTTGTAACTACTATTGACCCTTTTCATATACCCAAAATGCCTCCACTTTACTTTTGTAATTACTGCCCTACCCCAACCCTTTTAATAATTATAACCAGCCCCTAATTGCGGATTTTAATCACTAATTAATCAATTACTGATCTAATCAGCTATATCCAATTTATAATCCTAATTATCAGAATCAAAATCAAATCACCTTCTGCTTTTTCAACTATAATAATGTAAACAATTATTACCAAATCAAACAACAAAATAGAACAAGACCTAAATCCGTCAGTTTGTTATCAACCTTAAACGACACAATTAACCTAATTAAGTAAACTTGAATCAAATTTCAACATAAGAATTTTACCTAAAAGTATTATTTAAAACTATTATCAGAAATTAAAATAAATCCAAACCCTAATTAACAAAATATCAACAGAAATGAAAAACACCAGAACACACAAGAAAATAGTCAAAACAAACACATGCAGAAACAAACAAAGATCAAACAAAATAAAAGAAAAAGATTGAGGAAACTTATCTAGGGTTCTCAGAAAACTTCTAATCAGCTTGCTCCAGTCACCCTTGAGCCACAATTGTTTGAATCCTTTAGGATTCATGATCCGTAACATCCCTAATGGTGTGTTTTCCAAAAGAAAACACATTATTAGGGGTGTTACGGTGATGAATCCCCAAGAATTATGCTAGGGGTTCTTGACCAGAATTTTGAAAAGAGAAATTCGAGGAGATCTGGGCAGTTTCGAAACAAATGGGTATGGGGGTCAGGTAGAGGAGGTTGAGACGAGTCCAAGGTGTTAATTTGAATATTTTTGGCATGCCTTGAATCTTGGCCGGAAAATTAAAAATCAATATTTGACGATTTCCGGCAAGATTTGAAGGAAACTACAAGCAAGAATGAGAAAATGGTCTTATGAGGAAGCTATGATGTTAATTTGGTGGTCATTGGACTGAGTGATGTTCGCTGGCGGTAGGGTTCCGGCGAAGGAAATAGCTTTATTCGAAGGGTTAGAGTAATATTTGAGGGAAACTAATTACAGGGGTGGAAAGAGGAAGGGGAAAGGGTGTTATGGTGTTAAACTGGTGGGGTTTGGTTGAGGTGATGTTTCCCGCAGGCGAGGGTTCTGGCGAGGACGCAGAGAAGACAGAGGGGTAGACGGTGAGGGTGACCAAATGATTTTAGGGTTAATGATATTTTCACAAATACATATTAAATTGTATCATTTAACCACAGTCGTTGGATCAAACGATTTTGAAGGCTCAGATCAGCTTGACACCAAACGGTGTCGTTTTGCTTAATGAGAAATTAGGCCGGGTAAAATTGGATTGGGCTGGGCGGGTGAACCGCTTGGGCTTAAGGTTTTTTGGCTTAATTTTTGCCCAAAATCTAAGCTGCCCATTTCCTCTTTATTTTCCTCTTTGTTTTCTTTTATTTCTTTTGCTTTTTGTATTTAAATTTTTTTGTTATTTTCCATTTTATCAATGTGTATTGTATTTTCTAAATTTTATAAAGATGTAAAAATAGAAATAAAACTTTTAAACTAAACTAAAATTATTTTTAGAAGTATTTTGTAACAATTTCCAATTAAAACAATAAAATGCTAAAGTGAACTATTTTTTTGTGATTTTCTTTAAATTTGTTCTAAAAATGCGAAATTAAATCCCTAAATGCAAATGCATATTTTTTGGTTTCATATGAATTTTCATGCAATTAATTAACACAAAAATGCAACAAAATTCATAAAAGTTGTAAAATTATTTTATTTGAAACTTTTAGAATAATTTGCTTAGGGCAAAAATCACGTGCTCACAGGGTCCAGATAGAACTAGTTGTTATCAGGCCAGTAATGCAATTGCCGATAATCAGCGAGAAAGTCGTGCCATGGAGCTACAGTCAAGTGATGGTGATGCTTAAGGGGAAGAAAGTTGTGGAAGAAGTATGTGAGGCCGAGGGGTTAACTCGTTCGGGATGGTGTTTTGCTCCTGCAGAGTTAAGAAAGGCCAATCCTGTAGCAATAAAGAAGTCAGTGACGGAGGAAGAAGCGGAGGAGTTTTTGAAGAAGATGAAGGCACAAGACTACTCCATTGTGGAGCAGTTAAGGAAGACCCCAGCACAGATTTCGTTGCTATCCTTGTTGATCCATTCAAGCGATCATTGCCGGGCATTGATAAAGATTCTGAATGAAGCCCATGTTCCGGACAAGCTCTCAGTGAACCATTCGGAGAAAATAGTGCACAAAATCTTCGAGGTAAACCGAGTGACATTTTCTGACTATGAGTTGCTAGTAGAGGGTACATAACACAACAAGGCTCTCTATTTGACCGTGAAGTGTGAATACTCGGTGGTCACTCGAGTACTGATTGATAACGGGTCCAGCGT
Organism: Nicotiana glauca; assembly: GCA_026770625.1. Lineage (NCBI taxonomy): Eukaryota > Viridiplantae > Streptophyta > Magnoliopsida > Solanales > Solanaceae > Nicotiana > Nicotiana glauca. The sequence continues at coordinate 32,315 of MU739723.1, forward strand.
CAATCTCTGTCCTTTGACCACTCTGAACAAACTGAAGGTTGACGATGACAGGATTCACAATAACAGTGCCTGTATTAGAGGATTTGATGGGTGTGGTACTGATATAGTGGGTGACATCATGTGGGAATTGACAATTGGTCCAGTCGAGTTCACCATGGAATTTCAAGTGATAGACGTGGCGGTATCATATAATCTTCTATTGGGGCGACCCTGGATCCACGCTGCCAAAGTAGTGCCTTCTACACTACATCAGATGGTCAAATTCGAGTGGGATAGGCAGGAGATCGTGGTGCACGGGGATGTCGGTACAAGTGCCATGAGTGATTCCATCGTACCCTTCATAGAGATTGATGATGACAAGGGACCATGGGTTTACCAGGTTTTTGATATGGTCTCATTAGACAAAATTCTTGAGGGCGAGGACATGCCACTTCCCAGAATAGCAGCTGCAACATTCATGATAGCCTTAGAGATGCTGAATAGCGGGTTCGTGCCAGGCAATGGTTTGAGGGTTGATCTACAGAGAATTGTTCAACCGGTTTCTTTTCCCAAGAATCTGGATACTTTCGGGCTGGGGTTCAAGCCTACAGCAGCGGATGTGAGACGCCAACACAAGTTGAAGAAAACAATCTGGGTTCTTCCAAAACCGGTTCCGCGTCTGTCCAGATCATTTGTCAGGGCAGGTATCAGAAAGTTATCGGTCCCAAAAGTTCCCAGACCACTGATTGGGTCAAATGGAGATCTGGATGAAAGCTTTGAAAGATTATTCGCCAAAATCAACATGGTAGAAGTTGGGGAGGGGTCCAGCAAGGCGGGTATACAAATTTGTGGGGCCAAAGGCAAAGATCAACAATTGGATGGCTACTCCTCTTCCTATTCGGAGGGAGCCTTGGTAGTGGGCTCTAATTTTCTTTTTTTTTTTTTAGTAGGGTTCCAGTTGTCTTTTGTTTTTGTATTTGTCAAAAGTGTGAAACCTTGTTATCATGTAATTCAATCACTGAAAGTTTCTTCTTTACTCTTTATCTTATTTTAGTTTTGTTTTCTTCTTTTTCTTTTTTCTGAACAGTTCTCTTTATACTAGTTCTAATGACATGGCATGCACGATGGATTTTCAACCTAGTCTAAAAAATCAATCTGATTCTGAACTGGTAATGCAAGAGGTAGAATATGATGATGAGTGAGAATACTATGAGGATGAAGCCTTCAAGGAAATTAATAGAGAGTTAATCCAATTTGAAGAAAAATCCAAGCCCAACTTAAATGACACAGAAGCCATCAATTTAGGGGATGCGGATGATATCAGGGAAACTAAAATAAGCATCCATATTGAACCAAATATCAGGGAAGAATTAATCAGAGCACGTATTGAATTCAAAGACCTTTTTGCATGGTCGTATGACGACATGCCGGGTTTAAGCACTGATTTAGTGGTTCACAAATTATCCACTGACCAAGCGTGCCCTCCCGTCAAGCAGAAATTGAGGAAGTTCAAAACAGACATGAGTGTGAAGATTAAGGAAGAAGTAACCAAGCAGTTGAATACAAAGGTTATTCGGTTTACTTATCGATAATTGGGCCGGACGTGAGATCGGGTCTTTTGTGGATTGCTATGCTGGGTATCATCAGATTCTGATAGATAAGGAAGATGCAGAAAAGACGGCTTTCATTATGCTATGGGGAACTTATTGCATATTGGGTAATGCCATTTGGTCTAAAGAATGCTGGGGCAACGTACATGAGAGCAATGATTACTGTGTTTCATGATATGATACATATAGATATTGAGGTGCACGTGGATGTTGTGATCATAAAATCCAAGCATCAGACAGACCACGTAGGAGACCTAAGGAAGTTTTTTCAGACACTTCGAAGGTACGATATTAAGCTCAACCCTGCCAAATGTGCATTTGGAGTTTTATCTGTGAAACTGTTAGGATTCATAGTCAGTCGGCGAGGAATTGAGTTGGACCCGTCAAAGATCAAATCCATCCAAGAATTGCCACCGCCGAAGAACAAAACAGAAGTAATGAGTCTATTGGGAAGGTTGAATTATATCAGCAGGTTTATTGCTCAGCTCACATCAACGTGTGAGCCTATTTTCAGGCTGTTGAAGAAGGACGCTGCGGTTAAATGGACTGAAGAGTGCCAGAAAGCATTTGACCAGATCAAGGGGTATTTATCAAATCCACCGGTGTTGTCCCACCCGAGCTAAGGAGGCCGCGGATTCTTTATCTAACGGTCCTAAAGAATTCATTTGGTTGTGTACCGGGGCAACACGACATCACAAGAAGGAAGGAGCAAGCCATCTATTATCTCAGCAAGAAGTTTACAGTCTATTAGGTTAAGTACACTCAACTTGAGATGACATGTTGCGCCCTAACTTGGGTAGCGCAGAAGCTGAAGCATTATCTATCATCATATACTACTTACCTCATTTAACACTTGGATCCGTTGAAGTATATTTTTCAGAAACCCATGCCCACGGGGAGATTGACGAAGTGGAAAATATTGCTCACGGAATTCGACATTGTCTATGTGGCGAGGACGGCAATGAAAGCCCAAGCATTGGCCAATCACTTGGCTGAGAATCCGGTTGATAAAGAATACGAGCCATTAAGGACGTATTTTCCTGATGAAGAAGTGATGCATATCGACGAGTTGGAATTAATTGAGGAACCAGGGTGGAAGCTTTTCCTTGACGGAGCTAAAAATGCGAAGGGAGTTGGAATAGGACAAGTGCTTATTTCTGAAACAGGGCATTATTATCCTATTACGGGTCAACTTTGGTTTTATTGCACCAATAACATGGCTGAATATGAAGCATGCATTTTGGGGTTACGGTTAGCTGCGGACATGTATGTCCAAGATGTCTTGGTCTTGGGAGACTCGGACCTCCGGGTGCATCAGATTCAAGGTGAATGGGAAACACGGGATTTGAAACTTATACCATATCGACAATGTTTGCACGATCTGAGTAAGCAGTTTCGATCAGTGGAGTTCTGGCACATCCCAACAGTGTATAATGAGGTTCCGATGCTTTGGCCACTTTAGCATCAATGTTGCACCACCCAGACAAAATTCATGTTGACCCGTTGCATATTCAGGTTCGTGATCAACATGTTTATTGTAACATGATAGGGGAAGAAATGGATGGCGGGCCATGTTTCTATGATGTCATGGAGTACCTCAGGATGGGGATATACCCGGCGCAGGCCACCAGAGATCAAAAGAGAGCCATTCGGCGATTGGCAAATGGATTTTTCCTCAGTGGAGGAGTGTGTACAAAAGAACACCGAACATGGGGTTACTGAGATGTATAGATGCTAGTCAAGCTGCGACAGTTATGGCAGAGGTACATTCTGGAGTTTGTGGGCCACATATGAGTGGATATGTATTGGCGAAGAAGATTCTTCGAGCAGGGTATTATTGGCTCACGATGGAGCGTGATTGTATCAGTTTCATGCGTAAATGCCATTAGTGTCAGATACATAGAGATCTGATTCATTCTCCACCAACAGAATTACACACGATGTCAGCACCATGGCCCTTTGTTGCATGGGGGATGGATGTCATTGGACCTATCGAGCCGGCAACTTCCAACAGTCATAGGTTCATTCTGGTAGCCATTGATTATTTTACCAAGTGGGTTGAAGCTAAAACTTTTAAGTCGGTAACCAAGAAAGCAGTGGTGGATTTTGTTCATTCACATATCATCTGTAGATTTGGGATCCCAAAGGTGATCATCACGGATAATAGTGCTAATCTTAACAGCAGTTTGATGAAAAAAGTGTGTCAGTAGTTCAAGATTACACATCGTAACTCCACACCGTATCATCTCAAGGCGAAAGGAGCAGTTGAGGTAGCCAACAAGAATACAAAGAAGATATTGAGAAACATGGTAGAAGGGTCTAGACAATGGCATGAAAAGTTGTTGTTTGCATTGTTGGGTTACCGCACTACTGTTCGTACTTCAGTAGGTGCAACTCCTTATTTGCTGGTATATGGAACCGAAGCAGTGATACCGACCGAAGTTCAAATTTCGTCTTTCCAGATTGTCGCTGAGGATGGGATTGATGATGATGAGTGGCTCAAATCCCGAATGGAGCAGTTGAATTTGATTGATGAAAAGAGATTGGCAGCGGTATGTCATGGCCAGTTGTATCAAAAGAGGATGGTGAGAGTATACGATAAGAAGGTGCGTCCCGGGAAACTTGAAGTGGTGCAGCAAGTATTGAAGCGGATCCTTCCGCATCAGGTCCAAGCAATGGGCAAGTTCGCCCCGAACTGGCAAGGGTCGTTCATTGTGACCAGGGTCTTTTCCAATTGCGCTTTATGTTTGACAGATATCGAAGGAAGATGTGTCGACATGGCTATCAATTCTGACGCAGACAAGAGATATTATGTATGATTTCTTTGATTGTAATTGTTGTTTGTTTGTTTGTTTGTTTGTTTGTGCTTGGCATTAATCGGAGAATGAAATGACGGAGGCAATTTGCTCTTCTATCCAAACACTTTAACCTTTGTCTCCCTTTTGAGCCTTAATTATTCTTTCATACCCCTCTCTTGGAATCGGTAATAAAATTGAAAAAAAAGAGAAAAGAAAAATAACAACAAAACAAAAGAAAAGTCACAAGGAAAACAAAGGAATCGTGTGAACTACGTTCGACGTGATTCCTCAAAGAGGATACATAGGTGCCTCACGGCTCGGTCATAGTGTAACAAAGATCAAAAGATCCCCAAGCAAGAAAACTGGGGTAGAAGTTGTGTTTAAATTTTGGGAAAGAAGTTTGATTCCAAGAGTTGTAATGTTTACCCATCAAAGTTACTTTAAAATTTTTGATACCCTTTTCTTTTAGCCATACACAAAAACCAATATTGATGGCCAAAATGACCTCCTGATTAGTATCCGAGAAGTACCAAGTCAGGCGAATGGAAGTCGAGAATAACACTCTGATCCCCAGGAGAAAGTGGATCATAAGCTGAAGAGAATTGATAGAAGAATCCCCAGTAGAGAGAGTCTTATCGGTAGCACTCCAATCCCTAGCTGAGAAATAAAATGGGAGAGTCATATCGGTGAAAACCTTCACAGGCACCATAAGGCGGCGAAAGTTGAGAGAAACAAAATAAGAGAGTATTATCAGTGAAAACCTTCACAGGCACCATAAGGCGACGGGAGTTGAGAGAAATGAGAGAGTCTTATTAGTGAAAACCCATAGAAGGGCACTATGAGATGACAAGGAGTTAAAAAAGGCAAACAAGATAAAGATTGATGGAAAGGATCCGTCAAGGCATCAAGCAGTGCAAAGATGTTGAGTCAGCAAAAGAATTGGGCGCCTACATATCCCCAACAAAATAAGGCCATCAGAAAGATTGATTGATATAAATAGACTAGGTTGGTTAATCCGGAATGCACAACATGATCATTGGGATCAGTTATACCATTCATATAAGTTCTTCTTCTCCCCAACATTTGTTCAGAAAAACTCTTCTCCTTTTAATTTTCGAAGTCATCATTTTTTGTTTTTATTTTTCTTTGTTTAAACATTTTTTCTCCCCAGCAGTTTATTTTTGAAAAGGATTTTCAGAGCTTACTACTAGTTGCCAAGATGGTGAAATCAAAATATGGATAGGACATGCCAAAGATAATGTAATGGAACGAGAAAGATGTTTGTTGCAAGACCACATGATGGATTGGTCTGGGATTTCGGGGAAAGTATGGGGGAAAGCAGAAAACAATAGTTGAAAAATTTCTGAATAAAGAATCATCAAAAAGCAGGAGCATCCCCGGCAGATTATCGACCAAATTCCAAGATGGTCAGATAACACAGAGCAGGGAAAGAAGAAAGGGAAAACCATCCCCAGCAGGAAATATCACCCCCGGCAGGAAATATCACCCCCGGCAGGAATATCAACCCCAACAAATAATATCATCCCAAGCAAGTTTTTTGATAGTGTAATAGAAAGAAGAGCAGGGAAAGGAGAAAGGGAAAAACTATCCCCAGCAGAAGTGGCATCACCACTCACCACACTTTAAACTAACAAAATTTTCTTTGATTTTAAGTAGGGAAAAGAAATGATATGGATGGCGGAAAGACATGCCACAAGGAAAATTACCAAAACTCGGGTAGAAAATTTCTTGTCATTGTCAAAAATATTCTCGGAGGAACGAGAAAATCAATTCAAGTATAAAGGAAAAGCAAGACAACACAAGTTTCAAAGAAAGCAATTTCCGAGAAAGATAACAAAAATTTGAAGGAAGTAGTTGTGAAGAAGGATAACACAAATCAAGGAAAGCAGTTTGGAAGGAAAGCAATTGTGAAGTACGACAACACAAATTAAGGAAAGCAGTTTGAAGGAAGTTTTAGAAAAAGATAAATTAAGTTTCAAAGGGAAATGCTTGAGGAGGCAAAAAAGGGACAACACTGATGAAACACATTTTAAAGTTGTAGTTGAAGTCAGGAGCCCGCCTTGAGAATGGAGGTTGTTAAATTTATAGTTGTAGTTGAAGTCAGGAGCCCGCCTCGAGAATGGAGGTTGTTAAATTTTAAGTTATAGTTGAAGTTAGGAGCCTGCCTGGAGAATGGAGGTTGTTAAATTTAAAGTTGTAGTTGAAGTCAGGAGCCCGCCTGGAGAATGGAGGTTGTTAAATTTTAAGTTATTGTTGAATTCAGGAGCCCGCCTGGAGAATGGAGGTTGTTATATTTTAAGTTGTAGTTGCAGTCAGGAGCCCGCCCGGAGAATGGAGGTTGTTATATTTTAAGTTGTAGTTGAAGTCAGGAGCCCGCTTTAAGAATGGAGGTTGTTAAATTTAAAGTTGTAGTTGAAGTCAGGAGCCCGCTTGGAGAATGGATATTGCTATCTTTTTAAGTTCAAGTTTGAACTCAGGAGCCCGCCTGGAGAACAGAGTCAGGAGCCCGCCTGTAGAATAGAGGAATGCATTTCAAGTTTGAAGTCAGGAGCCCGCCTGTAGAATAGAGGAATACATTTCATGTTTGAAGTCAGGAGCCCGCCTGTAGAACGGAGGAATGCATTTCAAGTTTGAAGTCAGGAGCCCGCATGTCGAACAGAGGAATACATTCAAGTTCAAGTCAGAAGTCAATAAAGCGGACGATTACAACAAAAATCCCCAGCATAAATTCAAGTCAGAAGTCAGAAGGAAGGTAACACTAGTCAGAAGGAGGCAGTTCAAGCTTCGAAGGAAAAATAATTCGTAGCTCGCAAGAAGGGAATAAGCAGTTCGAGTTTGGCAATCAAGAGAAGACTATGAGAGCAAGTCTTGAAGATCTATATAAGATTTTGTAATTCATAGGATATAGTTTAGTCTAGCTTCGTATTTCATTTGTAGCACGGTGTAATAAGGAGGTCAGTAAGCAGTAGTAGCAACAGCAACAGTAGTAACAGCAAAATCACAGCTCCATGGTGGTCCCAGCGACCAAAACTTCTCGAACTACATTAACCCGATTCCCTTTTAGCCAGGGATATGTAGGAGACCTTCTGAAGCAAAGGTTCGGTCAAATCTTTCAAAAATGATTCACACGGAGTATTCAAAAAGGAAAAATTTGCTCGTACCCGCTCACTTATCTTTGCACGAAAAATCTTCGTGTTTTTTGAATAAAGAGGGCCAGCTGTGAACACGTGATTTTTGCCTTACGCGAATTACTCCCAAAGAATTCAAATGAAACAATTTTTTTCTTTGTGTGCAATTTTGTGAGTTTTTCATTATATTATTCATGTTTATTCGTCAAATTAATTAAAAATAAAAAATATTGCGTTCGCATTTAGGATTAAATTTTACAATTTTGTGAGTTAAATAGTAAAACAAAAATTTGAAAATCATGATATAATGCACTTTGCATTTTTTGTGTTTTGTTGTGTGATTTGGTATATAATTATTTGTGATGGTTATTACTTAGTGTTAATTAACATTTTTTTTTATATAAATTGATCAAGTTTAAATTTAGGCTTTTGATTTTACAATCCTAGAACACTACAAGGAAGAGAACCACAAATAGTCCACGAATTTTTGGGCTCAATCTGTCTAAATTAATAGCCCAAATCAATTCGCCCAAGTCCAGTTCCCCCACCAGAGTCAACCAAACGACGATGTTTTGGTCATGTCAGTCTGGACCATCGAATCAGCTTGATCAAACGGTCCAGAAGTGAACACATTCACAAAAACCTGACCCGACCCGTCCTGTACCCGATCTGTTCCAGCACCTGGGTGTTTGAAACGTTGCCGTTTTGTTTAGTGACACAATCAGGACCATTGGATCTCATTCATCCAATGATCCTGATTAAACCGTCCATTTTAATATACCAAAATCCCCTTCCTTCATCTCTAATAGAGACCAAACTACCTAAATAACGCCGCCTCCCACCACCCTACTCCACCCACCAGAAATTGCCTCATGGCGATTCCAGTGGCCCAAATGCCCCCCATTTTTACACCAGAGATCCCCATTGACCTTTCCATTCCGAAGCCTCACTCCTTTGTCTTTGAATCCTAGCCGATGTTGTCGAATATTCGATCGAAGAATCAGCCCTTAACCCTAGTTCGTCTTATTAACCCCAAACTAACACCATATCACCCCAGGACCTCCCTCATCACTAAAAAAGTCATTGGTTTTCCTCGAATCACCCCGGAAACCCTCGAATAATGAATCAAAGCCTAGAACCATAAGCGCTGCCACTTGATTCCCCTATGGCGGCGCTGACTTGAACCAGTCCTAGCACCATCCAAGGTGTCGTTCTGAGTCCGTAGTTATCTTAAGGATGCTTAATTTCGAAGTAATTCACTTTGCCTGTTCTTCACAAAGAACAGACAATTTGCACTATTTCGAGGTTAAGGCAAATCTGCCGGTTGGCATTCAAGTTTGTTTAAGATAAGTGCCCTGTTCTCACTATCGTTTAAATAAGCCCTTCACTTTCTACTCCGTTATTCTTCTCCGGAATGTAGATAGGTCTGTGTTCGAACCCAGCTCCTTAAATGTATTGTAAGCTAATTCATGTTCATTTTTGTTTAAAATTTGTTAGTCATTGTCAATATACTTTCAGGGTTCCTACATTGTGTATAGGTTTAACTTAGAATTTTGTTAAGTCATGCCCTGTATCGGTGTAAATTGGTTGTTAATTTTTGATCTTCGTGGTTATATATAAGTGTTCTAAATTATTGAATCCTTGGTTTTTGTCTTCAGTGCTATTTAATTTGATTTGAATTTCGATCTTAAATTGTGATCTGAGTTTGATGAACCTTGAATGTTGTATGAATCTGATCTTCTATTGGTTCTGATATGAGTCTGACTTTGATAAATTAAATCTCGAATGTTGTTAAATAGGAATTAGCTTCATTTTGCTTCATATGGTTAATTAGTTAATTGTTAGGTGAATTGTGAATTGGTTATAGCTGAGGTGTTAGAGTTAGATTCAGTTCATTTAGATAAATTGAATTAAGAATTAGTGTAGTCAATGGTCATAACTGGGGCAGGGTAGTAGTTCAGGTTCCCAGGGGGGTAATTTGGGATTTAAAAAAAGGTTTGAACAAGTGGTCTGACAATAAGGGTACTTAGGTACTATTAGATTAATGACTTGTTTAATGAAAAAGTGAATCTCACCTACTTAAGAAGTTGCTAGAACATAGTAGGATCAATTAAAGAGTTGTTTAATCAAAAATAGATCAATAGTGCAGATAATACCTTGTTTAGCACTTTTAAGAGTTGGAAAGTAAGATAACATAGGGGAAACATTTTCAAAAGCAGAAATAATACAATTGTAAAGAAAAAAAAGGAGCTGGAAAAGGGCAACCTTTGAAGTATATAACTGAGAAGACATTGAGGAAAAAAATCAGTCTTAGAGGTCACACTAAAAGGATAGAGATTCAGTGCAAACATTTTTTTGAGTGTTTTGGAGAGGCTGAGAGTTAAGGGAGCTGGAGATATACAATAATAAAGAGGGGATATACACTCATACAGAGAGAAATATACAGAGAACATTCTGAAAAACATAGATAGAGCTTAACAATCTGGAGAGAACTGAAAAGGAAAACAAAAGTCTACTATTCCATTGGTTTTTCTGATTTCATTTTAAGATTTTCAATTATCTATGATTCATTTGGGGATAGAGTGATTTAAGTCTTTCAAAACTAGTTCTGAATCTGTGATTAGAGTTTGATTTTGGATTTTTAAATTGGGTTCAAGTTTGGTTAAAGATTGGTTCTGATTCTGCTGTGATTTATACTGTTCCATTACTGGATTAGAGTTGGTTGTTGTTGTTGCGTTTCCTCTGCTGAACCTCACATCTTTGCTTTCCTAATTCCAGGTACTTTCCTAGCTCATAGTCGAGGAACAATTGCTGAACCTGTAACAATTTGAAATTGGCTGAATGAAGGCTAAACTTATATTGATGGTTTTTTGTTATTTTACTTCCAGTTTTGCTTTTAGTACCTAGATATAGAGTTATAACTATTGATTAGGTCTTTTTTTACGTGAACTATGTGTAAGAGATTCCTGTAGAGCATTTTATGCGTATTGATGAGCTGGACTATGGAAACTGGGATATATTTGGATTTCGTTGGTTGTTCAATTTTAGTATTACAAGTTGAATTTGAATCCATGCTATCTGAATGTGAAAGAATATTGGGAGTAGTTAGATTCCATTATTGACTATAATGTATGATCTTGATATTTAGGCAGTAGGTTGGTCAGGCTATAGCATTTGAATTTTGGAAATCATCAGTAGTTGGGATCTATGATTGTGTTGATTCTTATCAAGTTTCTTCAAGGTCCTGGGGTCATTTTTTATATACATCAGTGTAAGTTCAAATTTGGAATATTGTGAAAGCATGAAAAATTATTATAGGATTAGCATGTTTGTTGGTATAAATATATATATTCCAGTGATTATAGCATTAGCATGTTTGTTGGTATAAATATATAAATTCCAGGCTACCTAAGTACGCTTGTGATTTTGTTCCTTCAATAACATTTTTGATTACTGGGTCACTGCCTTATACGTTTCTGTGGTTAGTTATTAGGATAGTTTATCAGATTCTATGATTAGTTCAAAGACCCATGTTTCATTTATGATATTAGCTTATATGATTATGTGATTAGTTTAAAGACCCATATTCCATTTATTATGTTATTCAGGATTTAATTTGAAATCATTTGAAGTATGACTCTCATATATACTATCTATATAATTTGCTAGCGAGATTCTCAAGGATCAAAAGTCGAATAAGCATAATCTTATTGATTACATCTTTAAGATATATGGTCGTAGAAAAATAGATCACGAATGGTGTTAAGGTAGAAGAATGTATAGCTATGTGTCTCACAATAATCACAAAGTATTAGGAGCTTATAAACATCTGTAGTTTTTCCTAGTCAAATAACGTCCTTTTAGGATAATTCGAGGTGCGCCGCGCCAAACAAAAATGACAATTGCATGACCCTCGTTCTAATAAATTTTATTTTATCCTTAGAAACCGAGACGCACCATTAAGTGAAATTTCCATGGCCCTTGCAAAGTCGCATCATTTTAATAACACTACCTCCCTAAACTCGGGGTACATTTATGTGACCCAAATCCAAATCTCAATGGAGTCGAAATGTGTCGATAACCACGGTTATATTGATGTGACGTGGTTCGAGATGCGTTTCCACAACGTTGCAACTTTCTTTATAAAAAAAATAATAATAGTAGAAATGGCTAAAAGTTAAAATTTGCACATAAGTTCATAATTATTAAAATCAGATAAATAAGCTGAATACGACGGTTGAGCGACCGTGCTAGAACCACGGAACTCTGGAATTCCTAATACCTTCTCCTGGGTTAACAGAATTCCTTATCCGGATTTCTGGTGCGCGGACTGTAATACAGAGTCATTCTTTTCCTCGATTTGGGATCTAGCCGGTGACTTGGGACACCATAAATCTCCCAAGTGGCGACTCTGAATCTTTAATAATAAATCCCGTTTCGATTGTCTTTTAATTGGAAAAACTCCCCACACGCCCCTGCGGTTGTAGTGAAAAAGGAGGTATGACAGCGATGACTGTTTCAAAATCAACTTCGGAATTTTGAGGGTTCTCCTCAAAATTCTGCCCCAGTTTCCAATATCGGGGAAAATGAAAATTTTATTTAATTTTGACCGCACCCATAGGGATGCCTACATATCCCATCTTAAATGGGAATCAGGTGAGACGTAGTTCAAATTACATCATATAAAAAATCATAAGTGCTACACATAGTATCACTTGACTGCATCTGAATTGATCAGCTTTGGACAAACTTCCCTGTCCATTTCTGCAAGTATGAGGGCTCCTCCTGTTAGAACCCGGTGAACCATGTATGGACCCTACCAGTTAGGAGATAATTTTCCTTTGGCTTCATCCTGGTGCGGAAAGATTTTCTTCAATACTAGTTGTCCTGGTGTAAATTGACTTGGCTTGACTCTTTTTGATGAAAGCTCTGGACATTCTATTCTGATACAATTGACCATGGTAAACAACATTCATTCTCTTCCCATCTATTAGAGCTAGTTGCTCGTAGCAACGTTTTACCCATTTTGCATCTTCAAGTTCTGCTTCTTGTATAATCCTCGAGGAAGGAATCTCTACTTCAGCGGGAATGACTACCTCTGTACCATAAACCAACATGTAAGGAATATCCCCAGTTGATGTGCGAACTATGGTGCAGTATCCCAATAAGGCGAATGATAACTTCTCATGCTACTGCTTATGCTTTTCTATCATCTTCCTTAGTATCTTCTTGATGTTCTTGTTGGCCGCTTCTACGGCTCCATTCACCTGAGGTCTGTAGGTTGTAGAATTCTTATGTTTTATTTTGAATGTTTCACATATGGCTTTCAACAAGTCACTGTTGAGATTGGAACCATTATCAGTGATGATCGACTCTGGGATGCAGAATCGACAAACGATGCAGTTGCGGACAAAATTTGCCACAACCTTCTTAGTTACTGCTTTATATGACGCTGCTTCAACCCATTTGGTGAAATAATCAATGACCACTAGAATGAACCTATGCACATTTGATGCGGCAAGCTCAACAGGTCCGATGACATCCATTCCCCAAGCGGCGAATGGCCATGGCAAGCTTGTTACAGTAAGCTCATTTGGGGGTACCTTTATCATATTTGCATGTGTCTGAAAATGATGGCATTTTCGGACATATTAAATGCAGTCCGTTTCCATAGTCATCCAAAAATATCATGCTCGGAGTATTTTCATTGCTAAGACAAAACCATTCATATGTGGACCGCAGGTCCCTGCATGAAATTCTTCTAATAACCTGGATGCTTTCTTTGCTTCGACACAACTTACCAATCCCAAATCGGGAGTCCTCTTATACAGAATTCCTCCGTTGTGAAAGAAGTGATTGGATAACCTTTGCATCGTGTGCTTTTGAGTAGCGTTTGCAAGTTCTAGATATTCTCCCGTTGTCAAATACCTTTTGATATCATGGAACCGGGGTTTTCCGTCTGCTTCTTCCTCGACCTGAGCACAGTAAGCTGGCTGATCATGAATTTTCACCGGGATAGGATCAATAAAGTTCTTATTTAGATGTTGAATCATGGATGATAGGGTAGCCAATGCGTCAGCAAACTCGTTCCGGATTCTGGGGACGTGTTGGAACTATGTCCTTGTAAACCTCCTCCTCAACTCCTATACATGATGCAGATACGGGAGTATCTTGGACATCTTGGTTGCCCATTCTTCTCGGACCTGGTGTATCGGCATGTCTGAATCCCCGATCACTAGCAACTCCTGAACGTGCATGTCAATGGCCAATTGGAGCCCTAAGATGCAGGCTTCATATTCGGCCATGTTGTTGGTGAACGAGAACGTGAGTTTGGCAGAGACCGGATAGTCCTGGCCAGTTTATGATACTAGGACTGCTCCTATGCCCACTCCTTTAAAATTTGCTACTCCATCGAAAGACATCCTTCAACCATCATAGGATTCTACAATATCTCCTCCTATGAAATATACCTCTTCATAAGGAAAATATGTCTTTAGAGGCTCGTATTCTCCGTCCACGGGATTTTTGGCAAGATGATATTCCAGTGCCTATACTTTGATTACCTTCTGAGTCACGTAAACAATGTCGAATTCACTCAACAGGATTTGCTACTTGGCTAGTTTGCTAGTGGACAAGGCCTTCTGATAGATATATTTCAGCGGATCCATTCTTGACATGAGGTAAGTGGTATAGGCACAGAAATAATGCCTCAACTTTTGAGCTACCCAAGTTAAAGCACAACAAGTGCGTCCTAATAGAGAGTAACGGGCTTAGTATGGAGTGAACTTATTGTTGATGTAATAGATTGCTTGCTCCTTTCTCCCTGTTTTGTCGTGTTGCCCCAAAACACAATCGAATGCTCCATCCAATACTGCAAGGTAGAGCAATAGTAGTCTACTCAGTTCGGGCAGGACCAGGGCTGGCAATGTTGATAGGTATTCATTGATTCTGTCGACGGCTTTCTAAAAATCATCGGTCCATTTAGTAGAGGCAACTTTCTTCAACATCTTAAAGATGGGCTCACAAATGACAGTGGATTGAGCTATGAACCGGCTGATGTATTTGAGTCTCCACAAGAAACTCATGACAACTTTCTTATTATTTGGTGGCGGCAATTCTTTAATGAACGTAACCTTTGATGTTTCAATCTCTATTCCTCGGTGACTTACGATGAACCCAAGAAACTTTCCAGTAGGAACGCCAAATGCGCACTTAGCGGGATTCCGTTTCAGATTGTACCTCCTCAATCTGTTGAAAAATTTCCTTAGATCTTCCACGTGGTTGGTGGCTCTCTTGGATTTGATGATGACACCGTCTATATACACTTCGATCTCTTTGTGTATCATGTCATGGAAAATAGTAATGGACCTCATGTAGGTGGCCCCCATATTCTTTAACCCAAACGTCATCATCGTGTAACAATACATCCCCCATGGCATAATAAAAGCCGTTTTCTCAGCGTCTTCCTTATCTATCCATATCTGATGATACCCAGCAAAACAATCGATAAACGACTGCAATTCATGCTTAGCACATTTATCAATTAGAATGTGTATGTTCGGTAGGGGGAAGTCATCTTTCGGACTGGCCTAGTTGAGATCCCGATAGTCGACACAGACCCTGACCTTCCCATCCTTCTTCGTCATTTGCACAATGTCAGCTAGCCATGTTGGATACTTTACTACCCTAAGGACCTTGGTTTGGACTTGCTTGGTGACTTCCTCCTTGATATTCAAACTCATGTCACGCTTGAACTTCCAGAGCTTTTGTTTCACCGGCAGGCATGTTGGATCCATTGACAGTTTGTGAGCTACAACAGATGTGATGAGACCAGTCATATCATCATATAACCAGGCGAATATATCCTCATATTCTTTTAGATACTCTATGTATTTTTCCTTTTCCGATGGTGACAGATGAACAATGATGTGCGTTTCCTTGACATTTTCTGTATCCCCCAAGCTGATAACCTCATTTTCGTCCAAGTTAGACTTAGGCCTATTCTCAAAGTTATCAACTTCTTTAACAACTTCTTCTAGTATATCATCCTCTTCTGAGTCTATATCCATTTGTTTCGTTGTCTCGTTGCAAGTCACAATCATCGGTTCATCAAGATAATTAATAGTAATGCTGTGTAAATAAAGTAAACTATGAAAAGTAATAAGAGTGAGATTTATAAAAAACTAAAATGCTTTGATAAATTTCATAAGTGATTTGAACATTGTATCTCTTATTTTGAAATGAAAATGCGGAAAGAAAACAACTAGCAAAAAGTAAAAGGTGATGCATGGTGCTTTGTTCAGCCTTGCTACCCTGAAGCTTTCCGAGCTCTGGTGGTTCTGATAGTCCAGTTATTGAGATGTTCCCTTCTGCTTAATATGATCATGCTAGAGTGCACGAACTAACCTTTCGGGGAGGGGAATAAAACAAAACAAAACAAGGTAACAAGTTAGTAAGGGTTATGAGAAGAAAATGTTGCAATATTTAAACACAAAGTGCAAGAATATAAATTGTGTCCTAATTTGGGTGCCTCGTTGTGCCCGAGGTAGGCCTAGCGACAAGTTGATTTTGAGAACTTACAATGCTAAATGCCTCATTTTATTGATAAAAATAAGACAAATCCCAAAACGACACCAAAATAGCAGAAATAAAATGTCAATAATGGTCGTGGGCCTTATTACATTAAAGAAAAAGAAAGACTCCTAACTACTTGGTCTCAGAAGAACATTCCCCAGACTCGGCATCTTTAGCTCCATCGAATAGCTTCACTAGCTAATGCAGTCCCAGCAGTAAGTAAGCTCTACCCAAGTGTCCTCCTTCGCTTCCCTCAGCATTTTGGCAGTTTTTGATCCTTTGGATGAACTTCCTTTCTAATTCTACCAAACCACGCTGCAAATACCCTAGTTGTTTGTTGGCACTGACAACCATATCTTTCTATTCCTTGATCAACTTTTGATGAGCTTCTTGAATTTCCCGATGTTCATTCTCGTGCTCCCTAATCCTCTTACGCAATTGGTTGTACTTAAACCGCTCCTCAGCCTTTTCATCGATGACCGTGTGACCTCGAGCAAACCCTGGTTGTTCCAAGCCTTCATGATCATCTTGCAGCCAACTTGAGTAGTATGGAGAACAACCAGCGTCGTATTTATCCGGTTCAATAGAGTCTCTTCTCAATATGATTTTGCAGTGCCACATGTGCTGAGCTTGACACTTTGAGGGCTATCGTCATCCTTAAAATCGGCCCTAAAATGACCTATTTTTTTCGACCCTTGGTATAACTGGCTTCCTTCCAACCTGTTTCATGGCTCGAAGAGGGACAAAAGTGTAAGTTCCTCTCAGGCCGATGAGAATAAGAAACAGTGCATCCCGAGATCGGACAATGAACTCTTTAGTGGGGAACCATTCGAACAACTACTGTACTTGGTCTTCTTTCAAATTTTCAAACAACTCTACCCATCATTTAGCGTCTTCTGGTTGAGCGAACATGTTAGGAATATAGTTCATTCTCCTTTGCTGATGGAAGGCGATATGATAATCCCAGTCCATGCGTAGGGTCTCTTGCCAATATTCACCCCTTTGGAGGTGCTTCTTGAGCCAGAGTTGGAGTAGTAAGTTACAACCCTCAAAGTGATTGGCCCCTTGCTGACATTTTTCTAGGGCTCAGTATATCTATGCGATAATCATTGGTAATATGTTGAAAGGCTGTCTGCCAATCCCTTCCATTAGAGTCTTGGTAACCATGGCTAGTCTGGTATGGATCCGAGCCTTCTTCGTAGGAAATACTATCATCCCCAAGAAGTAGACTATGAAGACGAAGACTCTTCTGTGGATATGCCCCAATAAGGTAAGGGTGAATTCGTCTGGGTAGGTGCGGTAGTACTTCCTATGGCCGTACCTCTCATACAGATAGTCGAAAGGAATGTAAGAGTCCTTAAAACAAGTCAAGTTTGGGTTTTTCTTTAGTCCCATCATCTTGAAGAAATCCCTACCCTTGCGATTTTCTAGCATAAGCAAACCCGGAGTCTCCCAAGGAATACTAGCTAACCCTCCTATTTCTTCGAGCAAATGGGTCATTTCAAGGTCCTCCAAGCAAAATACTAATATATCACTGTCCCAGAATAAGGTTGCTTCCTCTATGATTTTGTTGTCGGGCTAGATCTCCAAAAGAGAAGGCAAATTCCCCAAATATTTGCGGATGAGAGTCTGGTCACTAGAATGAAGGTCTTCCAACCAGCTTTGCAACCTTGGGTGAATGTTGGTTACCATGCCGAATTTGGGGACTTCATCCTTCATTTTCTGCAAAATAAAGTGTTAGACCCTTACCCCGCCGGACTTGACTATTTAAACCAATAATCAGCATAAATGAAATTTAGTTCTCCAAATAAATGCAGATAATATGGTGGTGTACGGTTGGGTTCCAAGGAAACCCAGTGGACTTTGGACAAAGCTATCTTAAAGAGTCATTATGTGGACAGCATAACCGACTCGGCTAGGTTTGACAGTGATGCATGCATAGTTAAAATAGTGTAATGTTTCTATGTGGTATTACACCGATACCCTAGAGTAGACAACTCAAGAGGGAAAGGCACGGAACCATCGACTACATCGCTGATTGATTGGTTTTACCGCAAATATGCCTTTACAAAATTTAGGGGGTAATATATATTGGAAGGGCGCAACCACTCATTATAAGCGTTGCTATGGTAGTTTTTTTGGCATGAGTGGAATATGATGTTGAAGATTCAATTACAATAATGGAACAAATTGTCACATATTTGCACTTTCATGAAATAATAATTGCTTGTGATTACAAGAGTATTGAAGGAAAGCGGTAAAATCAAGAAAAGAAAACAAAAAGCCAAGTCAGTTTCGAAGTAGAAGAGAAATAAATACATTAAATAAAAGCAATAACAAAGCAATAAAGTCACAAATAACATGCAATGGTAAAAGCCTAAATAAATCCCCAACAGAGTCGCCATGCTGTTGATGCCGCTTTTTTTTCTCCTTGAAGGCGAAATCGGGTTTACGATATTTGGGAGGACAACTCTTTTCCCTTTTGGGATTTGGTTTGTTTTGGAATTTGAAGAGTCACCACCTAATGATTAAGTGCATTAGGACACAAAAAAGGGTTTTTGAGTTTGAAAACCAGAGTTTGGGTAAGGGCTAGAAATTATCTCGAGGGGAAGGTGTTAGGCATCCCCCAAGATCCATTAGTGTGGTTCCCGACCATGTTACAATTGTGACTTCACATAACAAGTAAGCAAATAAGGGTTCAAATAGAGGGAGTTTTCACATAATATTGCAAGTAAATTGAAATTTGAGGAGAGATAAAGAGGGCATAAATTTTAATAAAAGATTTAATCAATAAATAAAAAAAACAAATAAAGGGAAAGGGGGGTCCTACGTTTATAATCAATATGGATCACCCCACACAATACCCAGTAACCATTTATACATGTGAGGTCATCGCGTGGTTATCATATCTATATTCTACCCTTCCCACCCCATAAAAGGTTATTAAATGCGTAAGTTGGTCACGAACACTTATTGCGTGCTATTAACTGTCCCGTCCTATAAGTCCTGTAAGGTATTTAGGACCACTATTCCTACATGGTAGGGACTAGGCTGAACCCTTGAGTTTAAAGGAAAAAATGCTAAGCAACATACATAACAAATAGGACTGCACATAAGGGGAACAGACAAAGGCATATAGAGGCTCACAGATCCCTCCACAAGTGAGCTCATAATTATCAAGTCTCACACACATTTAAGGTCTCAAAGACAAGAGTTTTAAAAGCTGGAATGTTGAAATAAAATAGTGAGTTATAGTGAAAGCAAAATCTTAATTAAGACTAAGTGATTTGAAAAAATGCTCGGTTTTCACAAATACGACTTGGGACAGTAGTAGGATTTAGAAGTATGCAGCAGTTTAGGAGTTAGAGAAAATATAGATAAAATCATTAAAATATTCTTTGTAAATAGAATAAAGGCATGGAGATACATTAATCTGAGGAGACGTAGGATAAATATTTTGAAAATAATAGCATGATTCTAGGCAGAAATGGGTAACCTAGTAGAAAACATAGTAGAATAGATACACAATTTCGAGATCATTTCAAAGTAGGGCGAGAGTTTAGTAAAACAGAGTGAAGTTCGGAGAATCAAAATAATAATGGGAGCGACAGAGTTCAAAATTAAAAGAGGCTAGTTAGTCTTAAACTGGTAACCACATGATTAATCAATTCTTATTAGGCCTAAAGTTTGCCTAGGCATCATATACATTGTCTGATTGTCTTAAAGAGTGGACATGCATATTTGATTCTGATTTAAAAATAAAGGATACGCATAGTACTTGTATTATTGGATTTAGCATGCTAATAGGTGTTTTGACAATTGCAATCCAGATAAGTATAAAACTCTAAGCAACGTGATATCTAATGCACAGAAGAGTTCCTAAAATATGATCTCTACTATGCCAATGCAGTAATGACAGTTTGTTAATAATTAAGATTACGAAGTGAGTATAATAATATGCTGAGAATAAAAGACCTAAAACAAGATTTCTAACATATAAAATGCATGTCCTAAAAAGGTTATCTATCGCGCAAATAGGTAAATAAAAACCTATAAACATATTTTCTACCCACAGAAATAAACATGCATACACCTACCCCATATTCACTATTCAACCCCCAATCATCTATTTACAAAAATTATTAAAAACCAGTAGTATCTGAATTACAGTAATGAAATAAAAAAAGAAGTTATTCTATAGGGAGCCTTCAATAGGCCCAAATCCTCCAAACTTTACTGCTAAAATAGCCTTTCATAGCTTGGGTGTGCAAAAGTTCCCTAAGGACCTCGAGGGCTCTTGGGCCATGCTTACACCCAGACTTAGTAACCAAGAGTTAAACATGTGCAGTGTGGAGATGCCAGCATCAGTGTGTCAAAGTTCAAAGGGTACTCAGAAGGTCCCCAAAGCAGTGCTCACACTGAGGGGGTGAAACTTAAGTATCTAGGAATAAAGTGAAGTGCAAGAGAGTTCGAAAATATTTTGACAGTGTTGAAAATAATTTCACTTAAAACATTTCATAAAAACAAAGAGAGTCTATTTAGTAAAAACTATTTTTTTTTAAAAACAGAATATATTAATAATAACAAACACATCCAAAGATAGATTCATACACAGCCAAAGACCACAAAACCAAGACTGGTCCAGCAAATACAAACAGGGATAGTGGGGGTTAGGAACACATAGGACAAAAAATGTAACCTATCAAAGGTCTAGGACTAGCTCAAACACTTTTAGGCATAGTCATAGGAAAAAATAGATGTGAAGAACAACCACATAGAGGGGTGATAGGGATTTGGGATATGTATGCAGGTCATGTTTGGAAACACACATAAAGGGGGTATACTAATCCAAAAGGAAGGGAAGACATAATAACATGCTAGTAATACATTTTAATTACAGATTTCGCAAGAGAACCACAAATAGAAGCAAACTAGATATAGTAAGAACTGAAACAAATAGAGGATCATATTGTTGTTGGAGCTTTAAATAGAAACTATGACATAACAGTAAAAAGCAAGAGCAGGATGCAAATACAAAGTGATAACACAATTTTAGCCTTGGCTTACAGCCTGCTAATAATAGGCAAGAGCAGAGAACAACAATAGAGCAAAGGGAGAAAGAGAGAAAGAGCACAAGAGAATATAGAATTGAGAGTTGTTCTTGATGTCCCTTTGTTCACGAAAGAGTAGTGTATTTACAGTTCTAAAAACGAGTAGAAAATAAGGTAAGAAGTAAAGTGTAGTGTAATTATGGAAGCAAATACAATCAGAATCTCAATCAATGTAAGTACTCCCCTTTAATTGGGGAGTCCTATTTCACACGGCTACCAGGGTGACAAATAAGGAAAGAGACTAATTGAAAGACTAATTTCAATCATACATAGAGTAGTAAAGAATAAGGCGTGTGATTAGGACCAAGTACAAAATATCTGAATTAAGGAAAGTAAGAATCAATTGGCGATATGCTTGCACATAAAATAAGGCAGAGTATCATTTTGAAAACCAGTAAGAGATCCCCTTGTATCGCAGGGAATCAGTTATCAGTTAAGGCAGATGTCAAAAAGTAAGGAAATTCACAAAATCAGTGAAGAGTGTTAAGGCAAGTATCACAGTTAAAGGAAAATACATAAAATCAGCAAAGAGTTCTAAAGCTAGTATCATGGTTCAAGGAAAACACACAA
The DNA here is from genome assembly GCA_026770625.1 of Nicotiana glauca. Classification (NCBI taxonomy): domain Eukaryota; kingdom Viridiplantae; phylum Streptophyta; class Magnoliopsida; order Solanales; family Solanaceae; genus Nicotiana; species Nicotiana glauca. Next base: position 54,106 of record MU739723.1, read on the forward strand.
AATCAATAAAGTAAAACTCACAATGATTCAAGGATTCAAAGTGGCAAACTAATACTTATTTAAAGTGAATAAACACACATTAGACGAAAATCAGAAACCCTAGTATATAACATTAGGAGTCATATGACTCAGGGATGCAAGATGAACCCAAAGACAAACATCATAGGGTAAAGATTAGTGCAACATGAACGCACATGCAAGCACACAGGAAAAAAGAGCAGCTTTCATGGTTCTAAGTCTAAAAATTAGGGTTTCACACAGATACTAGTACAAATCAACAGAGTAGACATGATACATGCAAAGGAGACAAAGAGCCATAAACTCTAATGGGAAAATAGAGTAGAATAACTAGAATCTCAAGCAATTCATGATAATCAAACACATATACCGACCCAATCACAAGGAAAAGACTTCAAAAATGGTAAATATGAGGGAAAATCATGAGATATGTTAAAAATAGATAAAGAAAACCATTTTAAGAAAGAGTTTCAGGAACCATAGTTAAAAGTGAAGGTCCGTTTAGAAAAATAGAAAGTTTTTTAAAGGAAACATCGTAATAACTTATAATATGCATAGATCTACTATAAATCTAATAGAATCGGAGGTTCCAAACATTAGGGTTTCAAAGAAAACCTTATAGAAGATAAGAAGAACCTCAAACGTTACTGAATCGAGCCTCAAAGGTCACAAGCCTCACTTGAAATCAAACTTCGGAGGCCTGAAGAAAATAGGAACACCATGGGTGTGAGTAGATGGGTCCTCGCCCTTCGAGGGCCTTAGGGATGCCATTTAAAGGCATGAGAGAACCATACGAGGCAGAGGGAGAGGAATCCATGGTCTCCAGTGGAGAAGGTCGCCGGAGAAGATAAAGGGATTCGTCGGAGAAGGGGAAGAGACAAAAGTCTCTGTAAGAGAGTAGAGATAGAGAGAGACAGCAGAGAGACGAGAGACGGCGAAGAATGAGGGGTCAGAGGGGGTAGTTAAAATTTTAATTAAGGAAAGGTAATCTGGGCCATTGATCTTATTTGATCAACAACTCAGATTAAATCGGGGTTAGGCTGGGTTATATTTGGGATTGGAATGGGGTGTTTTAATTGGGTATTGGGCCAATTAAATCTGATGGGGGTTGTGGTTAAATTGGCTGGGATTGATATAATAAAGGGCTGTTTGTTAAATAGCCAATTGTTCCTCTATTGTTTTTTATAAAATAGTTAAAAAAGATTTTAAAACAAATTAAAGGTAATAGACTAATTAATAATGTATAAATATTAATTTAAAAATACTGAAAATGATTTTATAATTGTAAAATGCTGCTAATCACAAAATAGGATATAATTGCAATTATATGCAACTTCAGTTTAAAAATACCAAACAAACGCGTAAAAAATATGCAAAAATTATCTTAATTATATTTTGGTGTAAATATGAGAATAAAATAGGTTAATCACGAAAAGGATAATTTGTTGGGACAATTATTGGTTTTGTACTGCTAAAATGGATAATAAATTGCTTTTAAAATCATTAAAAAATAAGGGGAAAATACAAAATTCCTGGGCATGCTTATATATTCGTGTACATGCTATTTTGAGACTATTTTGAGTATATAAAAATGCATGAGGAAAATTGGGTATCAACAGTAAGTACGATAGGACTTGCCATGACCGTACCTTTCGTACAAATTTTCAAAAGGCATGTACGAATTCTTTAGGCAAGTTAAATCCAGATTCTTTAGACTCATAATCTTGAGAATACCTTGACCCTTGCGGTTCTCTGGCATTAGCAATCCCGGAGTTTCCCACTGTATAACAGCCACCCCTCCTATTTCCTCTAGTATGGGTGTCATCTCAATCTCCCCAACGTGAAACACAGACTAATTGTCATCCTAGAACAGGGTGGCAGCTTCAATAATTTTGTTGTTGGGTTGGATTTCCAGAAGGGAACATAAATTCCCCAAGTATTTTTCGGACAAGGTTCTGATCACTGGAATGAAGATCTTCCCACCAATTTTGCAATTTCGGGTGGATGTTGGTGACCATGCCGAATCTTGGGACTTCATGCCTCATTTCTGCAAAACAAAAGTGTTAGGCCCTTACCCCCACCAAACTCGAGTTTTTAAATATCAATAATTTGCATGAGCAGCATTTAGTTCTCTAAGTACATGCACAGAACGTGGTGGTGTCCATTTGGGTTCCAAGGAAACCCAGTGGACTTTGGACAAGGCTATCTTAAAGAGTCATTATGTGGACAATATAACTGAGTTGGCTAGGGTTTTGACAATGATGCATGCACAATTAAATAGAGTAAGGTTTCTATGGGGTATTAGACTAGTTCCTTGAGCGGACAACTCAAAAGGGAAAGGCACAGAATCGTCAACTACACCGTTGATCAATTGGTTTTACCGTAAATATGCCTTTGCCAAATTTAGGGGGTAATAATATCGGAAGGGCACAACGACTCATTATAAGCGTTGCTATGGTATATTGTTTGGCATGAGTAGAAGATGATGTTGAATATGCAGTCACAATAATTAAACAAGGTGTCATGTATTTGCACATTCATAAAGTAATAATTACAATAATTGCTAATAATTACAACAGCATTAAAGGGAAGTGGTAAAAGAAAGCATTAAAGAAAAGAAACAAAGAGCCATGTCAGTTTTAGAGGTAGGAGAGAAAAATTAATACTTAAAGACATTAAAGACATTTTAGGGAGCATAAAATCACAAATAGCATGAAATGGTAAAAACCTTAAAGAAATATCCCCAGCAGAGTCTTCATGCTGTTGCACCTCCTTTTTCTCGTGATATCGGGTTTATGACATTTGGGAGGACAACTCGTTCCCTTTTTGGGAATCGGATTTTAATTGAAGGGTCGCCACCTAATGATTAAAGTGCATTAGGACACTAAGAGGGTTTTTGATTTAGAAACCAGAGACTTGGGTAATGACTAAAAATTATCTCGAGGGTAAGGTGTTAGGAACCCCTCACGTTCCACTAGTGTGGTTCCCGGCCATGCTACAATTATGACTTTAAATGCAAACAATAGATAGATACATAAGGGTTTCAAAGTAGATTTTTTCGCACAATAGTTGCAAATAGTTGAGATTGAAAGAAACCAAAGAAGGCTGACGTTGAAAAATAGAAAGTTCTGAAAATAAACAAGTAAAAGGGAAGGGGGTCCTAGGTTTATGAACAATATGGATCACACCAATGCAATACCCGGTAATCACTCCTCAGAAGAGGGGTTAAACGTGGTATTAGGGCACCAGTCATCATTTCTATATCTATCTTTTCCCGCCCCGTTGAGGTATTAAACGCGAAATAATTTTATTACTTATAGCATGTTAGTACCCGCCCCAATCCTTTCTGTCTCGGAGGCATTTGGGACTACAATTCCTAAAGGGAAGAGAGATTTGGTCTTTTTATGGTTTCAAAAGGATAAAATTCCAAGGCGTCAAGAAAAACACGTAAAGAAGATATGGGAAAACACAACAATTAAAAGGCTCAAACAGGCCTCCTCACTTAAAAGACAGATTGTTTAGCATGTCTTGCATGTACTGGTTATGGACTGAATTAAACTTAAATGGAGTAGGCAGACTGTTTTATTACACATTTCAGATAAGAAATGGAAATTAGACCGGCCTGCTGGTTGGAACTAACAAAGCCTGATTCATTAGCTAATTTACCCTATAGCTTGCCTAAGTGAGACCTATAGGCATGATATCAAAAAATACAAGAGAGAGAGATATAGTGATTCCAGAAGAAGAATTATTAACCGCAGGAACATAAGTTTTGCAGACATTTAAGCAATGATGTTACTGATTTTAAACTCATAATCAAGTGGTCGATTCAAATTAGTCTATTACACATATAGGCATGCTTTCTAAGTGTTGTTGATTTTAAAACGCTTATGCTCAAAATTAAAGCACAGAAAGTCCTATAAGAATGGTATCTAGAATGGTGTTTGTTGTTTAAACCTATGAATATGATATCTACCCTTATGCATACATGAGTGACCCTCCCCTTTTCACTAAAACCCCGTAAGTTATTACAAATTATTACAACCCAGAATGAGTAAAATAAAATTATAATAGAAAGCTAAAAATCCCAAATAAGGAGATCCTGATTCATACTTCTATCTGAAGCATGAAGTAAACCAACTCCAAAAATTAAATTCCAAAGCATCTCTCTTATTTGGGATGTGTCAAAATTTCCTAATTGTTTCAAATTGACTCCGGCCAGTGCTTACACCCCAAATATATTGTAGAGTTGAGTTAAGTGCAGTGTGGGAGGGCCAAACCTCAAATGTCCAAGTTCAGAAGGAGCTCAAGGTCCCAAAGATAGGCTCATAGGAGGGGGGCAGAACTTAGAATCTAGGAGAGAGTGCAAGTTTATAGAGCGGATTTTAGGGGAAAGCCAAGACATGCTGGTAGTCATACCAAGTGATTAGACGTGCTGGCACACCCAACCAACCTGTTAGCCACATTGTTTGGGAGTTAGGATCCATTAAAGGATCAAATCCAGACACGAGCAACAATTTGGATGTTGCCATGCTTTGAACTTTAACTCAAACACATAGAAGGGAATGGGGTATGGGGATTCAGAATAGCAAAAGTTGCAAAGAGAACAACATATTTAATACTGAACATAGACAACAAAGTAAACAAAAATGTAGAAGCTGTAAAGCAAACACATAGGGATGGGGCGGAAAACTAAATTAGAACATACTAGTTTCAGGGAGACAAGAAAGGAAAAGCAGTAGTCTTGTAATGCCAAATTGCAAGCAACTAGTCAGAAGATCTCAGAAGAGAGTAGAGTGTAGAATTGAGAGTGTGAAGAGTAAGAGTATTGAAATTGAAGGTGTTCAGTAAGTAATATGTGTGTTGAAAGTGTAGAAGGGTCGGGCCTTTTATAGTGCAGAAAAACAAGTAGAAATAGGTAAGAAAATAGTTTTGAAATCAATTTCATAAGTTCCCCTTCAGTTAATGGATTCTAATTTCAAATGGTTAAAATAATTAAGGAAAGAGGTTGATCAAACATTTTTCCAAAGCTGCACAAGAAGTGTAAATATAGAGGTAATTATTTAAGGAAAAAGTCTGATAGTACATGGTTTGTGCAAATAAGGAAAGGAAATCAATAAATAGCTAGTAAATCACAAAGTCTGAATTTTGGTATGTATGAAAACCATTTAGAAAAAGTTAAGAAAGGTTTTTTTTACTTAAATAAAATCAGTAACAATCAATCGAACCTTATTAAAAGGAATTCGGAATCAATCACAAGTTGGAAAGCCTTTTGAAGAAGGGTTCAACACACATATAAAAGCACAAAGGCATGCTTAAACAAGAAAGAACTGTCATCACAATTAGAAGAGTCTAGCACAGAAGAGTTCAGATTCATGAACAAAGGAGTTCAAATTCAGTACATAGACTCAGAATGAGTTTGAGAGAGTCCTGTTACACTTCCTTTTATACTTACACCCCCAGAAGGGGTATAATAAAGGTAGTTTTTACAATTAAAGGACAATCGAAATAGGATTATATTATTAAAGATTCAGAGTCATCACTTGTGAGATTTATGGTGTCCCAAGTCACCCGTCTAAAATCCTGAATCAAATAAATGATTGACTATGTTTAACAGTCCGCGAACCAGAAATCCAGGTAAGGAATTCTGTTAACCCTAGAGATTGTGTTAGGCATTTTCGAGTTCCATGGTTCTAGCACGGTCGCTCAACTGTTATATTTAGCTTAATTATCTGATTTTAATACATTTGGAACCTGTGTGCAATTTTACTTTTTAACCGCATTTATGTAATTTTAAAAAGGAATTGCAACGTTATTAAAATACATCTCGAACCATGTTACATAAATGCACGCATGACTTTTGACATATTTTAACATCGTTGAGATTTGTATTTGGGTCACATAAATGTGCACCCAAATTTAGGAAGGTAATATTATTAAATAACACACCTAAAGCAACTAGTGCATTGTTAACTTTGCGGGAGGCCATGGAAATTCACTAAATGGCACATCTCGAGTTCTAAGGATTTTGAAGAAAATAATTAAAGAGGGCCACACAATTTGTAATTTCATTTGGTGCGGCGCACCTCAATTTCATTTGTTAAAGGATACCAGATTAAGGTTATGTCTTGAGGGCCTTACTAATTAGCTAAGGTTAAAAGTATTAGATATTTGCTATGAATTTAAAATCTGGTTACTAAATACAAAACTAAGGTGATGCAACTGGGCCTAAAAAGGGCCCGATAATTAATGTTTAGCTCCCTGAAGCTGCCCGCGTAAAAATACCTCAACTACCAGGCTGATTAACGTTTTGGGCGATTAAACAAGTCTATTTCAATCAATTGGGCATCCTATTGTGGGCATTATGCACTGTGTTTATTTTCTTTTAAAAAAAACGAGATTATGGATCAGTCTTTAGGGAACTGAAATAACTGAGAACAACTACAAATAGTTAAAACAGCTAAACACAAATGAAACAATTAAAGCAAATAGAACAACTCATGATCTACGTTTAACACCACTAAAACAACAACTAAAATATTTTTTAGACAGCTGAATAACTGGAACTGCTGATGAACCATTTTTAGAATAACTAAAATATTTTAGAACAAAATGAAATAAATTAAACCATATTGTCATATTGGTTTCCTTTTAAAGGACACATGAATCCAATATTGACTTTGACGGCCCATGTATTTAGGCCCAGGGCACTTGAGATACATTTAGTAAACTAATATGTAACCATTCCCAGCTCAACTAATTAGTCTAAACTACTATTACAACAATCCAATTTTAATTATATTTGATTTACCTATTGAAAACAGAATTTAATTAAAAGAAAAATACAGTCTAAAGCAGCAGTGCTGTATACTGCCCAATTCGTATGACCTGCTACTTTTGCTAGTGGATATTGATCCCTATGAAGCTTTAAATGCATAGATCTATGAATTAAACAACATATAGGACTACACTACTTATTACTAATCATATGAGCAGCCAAGGAATCAAAAAAAATGCAATCAAGCTCGAAACAACCTTTCATTCAAATAAGACTTCAAATACATGCTTCCATATCCTCTGGCCATTGAAGGTTAAATGAATACCTTGAAATTGCAGCAATAAAGGAGCAGGAGTATCAGCAAGCAATAGAGGAAATCAACAAAAAACAACAATCCAGCTAACAATTTGAAATGTTTTGAAATTCGACCAATTGAATAATAAACCAGCTGAATCTAACACAAAACTTCAATGGACAAATTTGAACACTCCTCAACCAGCTGAATGCAAACAGTAACTCCAATGGATTCCTAAACTTTTTGTGCTGATTTTCGAGATCTAATGTCTATGTATCTAACGTCTCAACTTCTGCAGAAACTTGTCTTTTTTTTTTTTGTATTTTCAGTAGTTTTACAGGCTTTTAGAACTCTCAAACTTTCAAATTTCAAATTTTTTGGTTTTGGGATTTGAATTTCAAAATTTTAGATTCTCTAGCCTCTGAAACTCGTATTGCAAGGCAAGGTACTGCCCTTTTTATAGGCAATGTTAGGGCAACTTTTAAAAATTTTACTTTACACCCTTGCCCCCTCTATTAATTTCAGTTTTAGCTTAGAAGTCCTTAAAGGACTAACTTATTGCCCAAGTGATTATACTAAGTTTCTGAAAATTTAATTAGGACCCCAATATAGAAGGTTCTAGGTGGGGTCTACTCTTAGTTACTACAAGATTCTCCTATTGAAATACTTATACTACCCTTGATGCAATTCAGAAATTACTAGCCTAGGTTAACTAACCACAGTCCCTTTTAACTTGGTCAAAAAATGACCACAGTTACCTACCAAAGGGATGGAATATGAATTTCAATCAAAAGAAAATTTACTATGCAGGGAAAAAAGAAATAGGAGATAAACAAAAGAAAAACAAAAAAAGAAATAAAGAAAAATTGCAAAAACTTACTAATTTAGGCCTCGCCTTGACTGACTTTCGAATCCGATCCTCAGCTAATGTTATTTGTTTATTTTTGCCAAAAATAAACAAGCAACATTAACTGAGGATCACTCGAAACTGGAAAATCCCAACAAGGTTGAAATTCCTTTAAACTTCAAAACTGAACCTTGGATCTAAGATTCGAGTGGTTTTGGCCGGATTTGAAGGGGGTTTGTTTGAAATATGGGGAGAGGGGTTCAAGGTTAGTCCTGATGTAATTTTGGTTGGATTTGGTGATGGCGCCGCCGAACACGGCGGAGGCGGCGATTAAGGTTTCGTTTATTCGACGAGTTTGGGGGGATTTTAGGGAAACGGGGCTTGGATTCGAAATGGGGAGGTGGAGGGGAAGATATGGTGTAATTTTGGTGGATGTTGGACAATCACCATCGCCTGAGGTGATTTCCGGCGGGCAGCTTGCAGTGGGGGACGGTGGTGTTACGTCGGGATTAGAGGGGTGGTATGAGAGATTTTGAGTGAAGGGGTAGGAGGTGATTCAGACAATTATATATTATTAACCCCTCAGTTCCTCACCATTAGATTAAGAAACTTAGACGGTCAAGATTGATTGTATCCCTAAACGACTTCGTTTATTTTTTATTGTTAAGGGGGTTGGTTTGGGGGTGGTTTAGGGTTTTGAGATTTGAGCTGGTAATTACTTTTAACACTGTCCCAATGCATGCCAACATGTTTTCTTTTTTTTTTTTATTAGTTTTGTTATTACTTTTTTTCTCTTTTCTCTTTTTTTGGATTTTTGTTAAATATAAAATTAAAAATAAAAGACCTGATTTAATTCTAAAATTATACTAATTAATTTCCAAGAAATAACTAACTCCTAATTTCAAAGAAAACTAAGGAAAATTTTAAAATTAAAAGTGAAAATGCAAGGAACCATTTTTGTTATTTTATTTCATTTTTTGTAATGTTAACTAACTAATAAAATTAAAAATATAAAATTGGGTCCTTAATGCAAATGTACTATTTTTGTACTTTTTATGAATTATCATGCACACACAAATAAAATAAATACAAAAATACGCAGTTAAATCCTAAAAATCAAATAACAAAAGAAAAATCCTAATTCTAAGAATTGTATAGGAATAATTCAAGCGAGGTAAAAATCACGTGCTCACAGCTGCCCTTATTTGTTCAGAGACACGAAGAGTTTTCGGGCAAAGATAAATGAGCAATTATGAGATATTTATGCCTGCTCGGCACTCCATGAGAAGCATTTTTTGAAAAACGTCTGACCGAACCCAACTTCAGAGGTTGCCTACATATCCTTAACTATAAAGGAATCGGGTTAGTGTAGTTCTGAAATTTCTAGTAGCTGGGACTACCATGAAGCTATGATTTCACTGCTGCTGCTACTGCTTACTGAACCCCCTTATTACACCATGTGAAAAATAAAAGAAACTAGACTAAACTATGATCTATGAGCTACAAGAAATCTATCTATATCTTCAAACTTGCTCTTGTAGTTCCTATCGCCTTGTTGACTTGTGTTCTCCCGGCGACATCTTTTTGTTGCTGCCTTGAATTGTGCTCTGCGATGTTTTGCCCTTTTTTCTAGGTGGCTACCTGATTGCTGGCTAAACTTTGAGATGTTTTCCTTTTTCTGGGTGATACTTGACCGCTAAACTTGAATGCATTCCCTCTGTTCTTCAGGCGGTCTCCTAACTGTTGAAACTTGAAATATATGCCTCTGTTCTCCAAGCGGGCTCCTGACTGCTAAAACTTGAAATGTATGCCTCTGTTCTCCAGGTGAGCTCCTGACTGCTGAAGCTTGAAATATATGCCTCTGTTCTCCAGGAGGGCTCCTGACTGGTGAAGCTTGAAATGTATGCCTCTGTTTTCCAGGTGGGCTCCTGTCTGCTGAAGTTTGAAATGTATGCCTCTATTCTCTAGGCGGGCTCCTGACTGGTGAACCTTGAAATGTATGCCTCTGTTCTCCAGGCGGGCTCCTGACTTCGACAAAATAAACAAAACAAGGAAAATTTTCTGCCCCAGTTTGGTGGCTGGGCATCACGTTACCAAATATTAGTAAGAATTTGAAAATTAAAACTTGAATTGTATTACCTCTGTTATTCAGGCGGGCTCCTGACTGTTAAAACTTGAAATACATGCCTCTGTTCTCCAAGCGGGCTCCTGCCTGCTGAAACTTGAAATGTAAGAATTTGTTCTCCGGGCGGGCTCCTTACTGCTGAAACTTGAAATGTATGCCTCTGTTCTCCAGGTGGGCTCCTGATTACTGAAGCTTGAAATGTATGTCTCTGTTCTCCAGGCGGGCTCCTGATTTTGACAAAATAGACAAAACAAAGAAAATTTTCTGTCCCAGTTTGGTAGCTGGGTACATGGGTGAGTGTTAAACTGAATCATTCCACCAACTATTATTAAGAATTCGAAAGCTACGTCCTACTATCCTGGGAGGTCCTGACAACTCCTAAGTGAACAACAATTACAAACCTAAGTTATATATATTCTAAAGGTATTACTCCTACTACATTTGTTATCTGAAAGGTCTTAAACTAATCCCTATTATCCAAGAGGGTCCTGACAATTTCTAGTTGAAAGACAGTTATAACCTAAGCTATATCTGCTGAAAGTATGACTCCTACTATATCCTGTTTTCTAAGCAGACCTTAAAACTATTCCCCATTATTAGGGAGGGTCCTGACAACTCCTAATTGAATACTATCTCAAACATGCAAAATATAAATCCAACTTATGTTCCTTTGGGGTACGTTTATGCTAAATTATGCTATTCATGATTGTTTTAAGATTTAAAATAAGTCCCATTTTCCAGGAGGGTCCTGAGAGTTTACGGTCAACCCTATTATGGTGCTTGCTCTTCCCTACGGAGAGTTTCTTCGAAACAAACGAAAACTTTCTGCCCCTGTGTTAATCAAAGAAAAATCTTGTCAGTTTAAAATGGCGGTTAGTTGATGGCATTCTTGGTGAAGATGTCTCCGTTGTTGTGTTTTGCACTTGCTTCCCGAACTGACCCTGAACCGCTTGACTTTATGATGGACTTTGAAACCCCATGACTTTGATGACCCGAGAGTTCTATCCCATACTGTTGTTTTACATTTCTGACCCCTTTATTTGACACTTTGCATCTCCCTATGAAACTACCCAATCAATCCACCGATGAAACTTCCAGTGACCCTTTGTATCTTATTTTGCATCATGCCATATTTGGTACGTTCTGGCCCCACTGTGCTTTGCAATTGGGAAAATGGTAGTGAGCCTTGACATCCCTTCTTCTTTGTTTTGGACAAAACTGATATTGACCCATCTTAGATAAACAAACCCCCAAAGGAATGAAATGCAATGACCTTGAGAGTTAAGGATAAAGAAAATCCAAAAACCGGACGACTTACGAAACGGAAAGAAAAGGAAAATAGAGTTATCTGAGTGGAACAGCGGGTGCCATTGATCATGACATGCATTTCGAACTAATCGGCCCATCCGTCCAACCAATCAACTTCCAATTGCCACGATTCGATGCCCCTAAATTCCATAACCTGATTTCTTCACCCAAACCCGAACTTTGTTCATCCTGTGGTGTCCTGAACAGTTTTCACCCACAGACTCCTCTCGTTTGTTCATCTAAAAACTCACTTTCGCCTTAAGCTGCCCGCGAGAGTTTTCACCAATAAGACTCCCTCAATTTTTATTTCTCTCAACTCACTTTCGCGTTAAGGTGCCCATGAGGGTTTTCACCTATAAGACTCTCTCATTTTTTATTTTTCTCAGCTCGCGTCGCCTTACGGTGCCCGTGAGGGTTTTCACCAATAAGAATCTCTCATTTTCATCATTTTTTTGCTTGGACCAAATTGTTATCCCTGACATGAACTACCTCTTCTTGCTTGACTTGGCATTTCTTGAAGACTGGTCAGAAGGTCTTTCTTTGGACCATAATGCAGGATTTTGGACAGGTTAGAAAGAAAGGGTACCAAAGGCGCAAAACAATTCAAATAGTCTCAAAATTACATCTTTCGGAATCAAATCTCTTGCACAACCGCAACTTTCCCCCAGATTCTTGCTTGGGGACTTTTGGAGTTTACTTTGATAAGACCGAACCATGGGGCTGCCTACGTATCCTTAAAAGGAATCAGGTCGAACGTAGTTCATGTCATAAAAAATACTTTGTTGTGATATTTATTCTCTTGAATTTTCTCTCTTATTTTTTTCTTTTTTTCTTTTTCTTCTTTCTTTCTTTTTTTTATTTTCTTTTGTTTTTTTCTTTCATTTTTCTTCTCTCTCTCTCTTTTTATTGTTTTCCTTCTCCTTTTCTTCGCTTACTTTCTATGCTTGTGTTTACGAGTTTTTGTCACTGATTCCGAAAGAGGGATATGAAAGAAAATAAATGCGACTCAAAGGGGTAACAAAGAATAAAGTGTTTAGATAGCAGAACAAAATGCCTTCGTCATTCCAATCTCCAAAACATGCCAAATACAAACAAGTGCAATTAATACAAAGAAAATCATACATAATATCTCTTGACCGCATTAGAGTTAATGGCCATTTCAACACACTTGCCTTCTATGTTTGTCAAATACAAAAAACCATTGGACAACACTCTCGTCACGATAAACGCCCCCTGCCAATTTGGGGCGAACTTACCTCTAGCCTCTGCCTGATGTGGAAGAATACGCTTCAACACTTGTTGACCCACTTCGAACTTTCGTGGGCGCACCTTCTTATTATATGCTCTCACCATTCTCTGCTGATATAATTGACCATGACATACTGCTGCCAATCTCTTCTCATCGATCAAGCTCAATTGTTCCAAGCGGGCTTTGACTCATTCATCATCATCAATCTCAGCTTCTGCGACAATCCGAAGGGACGAAATTTCCACCTCTGCAGGTATCACTGCCTCAGTGCCATATACTTACAAATAAGGGGTCGCCCCTACTGAAGTACAGACAGTAGTGTGATAACCCAGCAATGTAAAAGGCAACTTTTCATTCCATTGTCTAGAATCCTCCACCATTTTCTAGAGTATCTTCTTTATATTTTTGTTGGCCGCTTCAATCGCTCCATTTGCCTTGGGGCGGTAAGGGGTGGAATTACGATGTGTAATTTTGAATTCCTGACATACCTCTTTCATCAAATGACTATTGAGATTAGCCCCATTGTCTGTAATGATTACCTTTGGTATCCCAAACGGACAAATGATATTCGAGTGCACAAAATCAACCACTGCCTTCTTGGTTACAGACTTGAAAGTTTTGGCCTCAACCCACTTGGTTAAATAGTAGATGGACACAAAAAAAAAACCTATGCCTATTTGATGCTGCTGGCTCAATTGGCCCAATGATATCTATGCCCCATGCAACGAAGAGCGATGGTGCAGACGTCGTGTGCAGTTCTGATGGTGGAGAATGAATCAAATCCCCATGCACCTAACACTGATGACATTTGCGCACAAAACTGATACAATCTCGCTCCATAGTGAGCCAATAATAACAATCTAGGAGAATATTCATTGCCAATACGTACCCACTCATATGCGGTCAAAAACCCTTGAATGTACCTCGGTCATGATAGTTGTGGCCTGTTTAGCATCTATGCATATCAACAACCCGAGATCTGGAGTTCTTTTGTACAATATCCCTCCGCTGAAGAAAAATCCACTTGCCAAATGTCGAATTGCTCTTTTTTGATCCCGTGTGGACTGTACCAGATACACTCCCATTATAAGGTATTCTTTGATATCATGGAACCGTGGCTCAGCATCAAATTCTTCTTCCACCATATTACAGTAGGCATGCTGATTGTGGACCTGAATTTGCAAAAAGGTCCACATAGGCTTTATCTGGATGATACAACATTGACGCCAACGTAGCCAAAGCTTCGACAACTTCATTATGAATCCTTGGGATAGGCCTGAATTCTATTTATTAAAACCGTTGACAAAGATCATGAAAACATTGTCGGTACGGTATAAGCTTCAAATCTCGTGTTTCCCATTCTCCTTGAATCTGGTGTACCAAGAGGTTTGAGTCACCCATGACCAATAATTCCTGGATTCCCATATCCACAGCTAACCTCAAACCCAAGATGCATGCCTCATACTCGGCCATGTTATTAGTACAATTGAAACGTAGCTGAGCCGTAACAGTGTAATGCTGCCCCATTTCAGAAATAAGTATCGCTCCTATTCCAACGCCTTTCATATTGAGAGTCCCATCAAATAAAAGTTTCCATCCTGGTTTGTCAGCTTGTTCTAACTCATGAACGTGCATTACCTCTTCGTTGGGGAAGTATGTATTCAAAGGTTCATATTCTTTATCTACTGGATTCTCAGCCAAATAATCAGCCAACGCTTGAGCTTTCATTGTAGTCCGGGTCACATAGACAATGTCGAAATGTGTGATCAAGATTTGCCACTTTACGAGCCTTCCTGTGGGCATATGCTTCTGGAAGATGTACTTCAACGGGTCAAACCGAGAGATAAGGTAAGTGGTATATGATGACAGGTAATGTGTCAACTTCTGTGCTACCCAAGTTAAAGCACAACACGTCCTCTCAAGCTGAGTATACTTGACCTCATAAGCTGTGAACTTCTTGCTAAGGTAGTATATGGCCTTCTCTTTCCTGCAGGGGATGTCGTGCTGACCTAACACATATCCAAACGAGTTGTCCAAGACCGTCAAATACAAAATCAAAGGCCTCCCTTGTTTTGGCAGGACCAACATTGGTGGGTTTGATAGATACTCTTTTAGCTTATCAAATGCTTCTTGACATTCGTTTGTCTACTTGACCATGGCATCTTTCTTTAACAGCTTGAAGATAGGCTCACAAGTTTTCGTGAGCTGGGCGATAAACCTAGTGATATAATTCAACCTTCCTAACAGACTCATCACCTCAGTCTTGTTCTTCGGAGGGGGCAATTCTTGGATGGCTTTGATTTTTCATGGGTCCAATTCAATACCTTGATGGCTGACTATAAATCCCTATAATTTTCCAGAAAGAACACTGAAAGCACATTTCGCGGGATTGAGCTTGAGATTGTACCTGTAGAGCCTTTGGAAGAACTTTCTCAGCTCCCGAACGTGGTCAGACTGCTTCCTACTCTTTATAATTACATCATCCACATACACCTCGATCTCCCTATGTATCATATCGTGGAATACGGTTGTCATCACTCTCATGCAGGTTGCCCCAACATTTTTCAACCCAAATGGCATGACCCTGTAGCAGTACGTTCCCCATGGTGTGATGAATGCTGTCTTTTCTACATCTTCCTCATCCATTAAGATCTAGTGATAGCTAGCATAACAATTTACAAAAGAACCAATCTCATGTTTGGCACAATTGTCAATCAATATATGGATGTTTGGCAGTGGGAAATTGTTCTTTGGACTTGCCTTTTGAGATCACGGTAATTAACACACACCCTGGTCTTTCCATCCTTCTTCGGCACAGGCACAACATTGGCTAACCAGGTGGGATACCGTGTGACTCGAATGACCTTTGCCTCAAACTGCTTGATGACTTCTTCTTTGATATTCACACTCATATCAGTTTTAAATTTCCTCAACTTCTGCTTGACAGGAGGGAATGCTGGGTCAGTGGGCAATTTGTGAACCACCAAATCAGTGCTTAGGTCCGACATGTCGTCATATGACCATGCAAAAACATCTTTGTACTAAAAAAATGCTTTAATTATCTCCTCAACGAGCTGTGGTTCAAGATGGACACTTATTTTAGTTTCTCGGACATTATCCTGGTCCCCTAAGTTGATTGCTTCTGTATCATTCAAATTAGGTTTGGGTTTTTCCTCAAAATGGCTTAATTCTTTACTGATCTCCTCAAAAGCCTCATCATCATATTCCACTTTATCATCACACTCAATTTCTTGTATTATTATTTCAAAATTAGATTGGCATTTAAGACTAGGCCAGAGATTCCTCATGCATGTCATGTCATTTAAACCAGCATAAAAAAACTATACAAGAAAGGCAAGAAAAATAAAAATAAAAATATCAGGAATGAAAAGAAGGGAAATTGTATTTCATTGAAATTTATAGATAACAAGGTTTAACTCATCCAAATGGATGGAACATAGCAGCTGAATTACAACCCTGGAAATAATCCAGATTAAACTGAAAGAAAAATCAAAGCCGACTACCAAGACTCCCTCCGAGTAGGAAGAGGAGTAGCTTCCCAATTGTTTATCTTTGCACAAAGCCCCACAAATTGCACATCTGCTTTGCTTGATCCTTCTCCAGCTTCCACAATATTTACCTCGTTGAACAACCTCTCGAACCCCTTATCCAAATCTCCATCAGCATTGATCAATGAACCGTGAACTATTGACATTGAGTGCTTTCTGGCACTAGGCCTGACAAATGATCTGGACAGCCGCGTGATGGGCTTTAGAAGAACCCATGCTCTTTGTTTCAGCTTTTTTGGCCCGCCTTATATCCGCAGCTGTAGGCCTGAACCCCAAACCAAAAGTATCCAAGTTTTTGGGAAGAGACACTGGTTGTACGATGTCTTGTAAAGAAGTACCCAAACCCTTGCCAGGTACGAAACCATTCCTCAACATCTCTAAAGCCACCATAACCAATGCAGTTACTACTTTAGGGATTGGAACAAGCTCACCTTCTGGGATCTTTTCAACTAATACTATGTCAAGGACTTGATAGACCCATGGACCCTTATCGGCTTCAGCTTCGACGAAAGACATAAATGCATCACCCAGGGCACACAAACTATCCTCTCCATGCACCACAATTTGCTATCTGTCCCATTCAAATTTGACCATTTGGTGCAGGGTAGATGGTACTGCCTTGGCTTCATGAATCCAGGGTCGGCCTAATAAGAGATTATAAGAAACCACCATATCGAGCACCTAGAATTCCATGGTAAATTCGACTGGCCCAATCGTCAGTTCCAGTATTATATCACCCACTGAATCTTTGCCCTCACCGTCGAACCCTTGAGACAAATGCTATTTTTGCGAATTATATCATCATCCACTTTAATCTTGTTCAGCGTGGAGAGAGGGAAAATGTTTGCACTATACCTATTGTCGATCAGAACTCAGGTGACCACAGAATCTTCGTACTTCACCATTAGATAAAGTGCCCTCAATGCTCAGTACCCTCAATGGGCGACTCATCATCAGAGAAGGTAACTTTATTCACCTCGAATATTTTGTTTGCTATTTTCTCTAATTGATTTACTGATATCTTGTCAGGAACATGGGCCTCGTTCAAAATTTTCATCAGCGCCCGACGGTGCGCATCAGAATGAATCAATAACGAGAGCAATGAGATCTGCACAGGGGTCTTTCTCAACTATTGTACAATGGAATAATCTTGCACCTTCATTTTCCTTAAGAACTCTTCTGCCTCCTCTTCGGTTAGAGCTTTCTTCACTGACACTGGATTATCTTTGGTGATTTTGGATTTTCCCAACTCTTCAAGGGCAAAGCATGTCCCTAAATGAGTCAGACCATGGGTTTCACAAACTTCTTCTTTAACTTCTTTCCCTTTATACATCACTGTCACTCGACCGTAATTCCATGGGATGGCCTTACCACCGATTACTGGCAGCTGATTCACTAGCTTGATAATAACAAGCTCTATGCGAGCTCCTTCCAAGATTACAATGGACTTGTTAGCTACCTCTGGCACCACCACATTGGCTTGTTCTTATTTCACTGCAACAACGCTCGAAGACTCCTTCTGAACCACCACAATTGGTTTAGTACCTGTCTCTTTCACCTTGATCGATGTCTTCCCACTTGTTGATTCCGCACTTGGCTTGATTTCACTAGACTTGATCATCATTACAATCTTTGAGGGATCCTTATGCTCTCCTCCCTTTTGCACTAACTCAATCATATGAGTCTCATGATGGGTTGGCAACAGATTCTGATTGATAATAGGCAACTCCTGGGCTTGTACCTCAATTTCACGGGCATAAATAAGCTCTTGAATAGCTGTTTTCAATTTCTAGTACTTCTCGGTGTCATGCCCCGGAGCCCTTGAACAATACTCACAATTCAACGAATGATCAAGATTTCTTGGAAGTGGATTCGGCAACTTATGCTTAGTCGAATTCAGTATTCCTAACTGTCTCAGCCTGTGGAGTAGACTGGTATATAATTCTCCCAAAGGGGTGAAAGTTTTCTATTTCTACGTTGTCTCATGCTTGAAGTTTAGTTAGGCCGGAAACCTGCTCCATGGGGATTTTTGTAGGCTTTTTGGGGGTGGGTAAGTGTTTTGGGGAGTTGTGTAAGTATTTTGTGGGGTTGGTGCACGCCGTTGCGCGTGGGCAAGAGGTTGGGGGCATGTTTGTGCATGATGGACAGAGAAGTGGGGATCTGGAGATGGGTAATAGTGTTGGGGTGGTCTATATAGAGTGTGGGGGTAAGTTTGGGGGTGGGGTCATGGCTGGTTATAGTACGATAACGGGCCCCTGGGCCAAGCTCTTCACTCAGCTACTACAACATCCTTTTTCTTCTTCTTTCCCAATACACCCCTAGTGCCGCTTTGAATAGCCTGGGTTGTTGCCTTGATTGCTGAATAGCTCATGATTTTGTTGGATTTAAGTCCTTCCTCCACCATGCTTCCCATTTTTACCACTTCCTTAAAATATTTCCCCACTGCTGACACCAAATGACCAAAATAAGCGGGCTCTAAAGCCTTCCAGAAGTAATCAACCATTTCACATTCTTTCATTGGCGGGTCAACTTGCACTTGCTCTCTGAAACGGAAACCGTATTTTCTAAAGCTTTCCCCGGGCTTTTTCTCAATTTTTGTCGGCAAAAAACAGTCTGGGACAATTTCGAGATTATACTGAAAATGACATGCAAATTCTTGAGCCAGATCATCCCAAGTGTACCACTGACCATGATCTTGTTGAGTGTACCATTCCAAAGCTGAGCCACTTAAACTTTGACTAAAAGAAGCCATTAACAATTCATCTCTTCCACCTGCCTCTCTCATCTTGCTACAAAAATCTCTGAGGTGCGCCACTGGATCACCATGCCCATCATATAAATCAAACTTGGGCAACTTGAACCCCGATGGTAACTGGACATCTGGGAACAGACACAGGTCTTTATATGCCATGCTTACTTATACACCTAGCCCCTGCATATTCCTAAAATATTGCTCCAAACTCTTGACTTTCCTTGCCATCTCTTCCTGTTGAGAATTCTTAGGAGGCTTCTCAATTTCTGCCGAGAGGTCAAAATGAGGAGGGTAAGAACATGGTTCTGGTGCTTTGAAGGTTGGTTCTAGGGGATAATAATGAATGTCTTGAGTTTGGAATAGAGGCTCATTCGAAGATCGGTGCAATGCAGCGGGTGGAGGTGCCACAAACACGGGAGTGGTTAGTGGGGGAGGTTATGGGACTAGTTTGGGTGGTGGGGCTGGTGATGTTTGTGAGGTGGTGCCATAGCACTATTGGTAGGTAGAAAAGACCGGGGATGAAATTCACAGTGGGAGGATCTTGAGGTTGAGCCAACAGTGGGATATAAGCAGGGTTGGCAGGATAAACCGGTGGTGGATGCCCCTTTACCCAGGCTTGATACATCTCGGCCATTTGTTGCTTCAACTTATACGTCTCTTCTTTCACTGCATTAACATCAACTTCTTCCATTTATTTTAATGTGTCAACAATACGCGCCTCCAATTCTTGGTTAGTCATGTTCAATCTGCCTTTTGACCGGGTATTGTAGGAATGGGTTACCAGAATGCCAGAGCAACTAACCACCTGCCTGAACTCAACATCCACAACAACTTTGTTAGCGGTTAAGGCTTTAACAGATTAGTAGTCACACATTTTGGGAATGAATGCACCTAAGTAGTTAAACGTTTCTATTATGCAATTGCTTGGCTGCTTGCGTCATCCCGACTTTTTATTTGCAAATTTTCTTACTCTTTCATCTCTTTTCTTTTCTTCGTTTTTCTCTCGTTTTGCCATTGTTTTTTCTCTGAAATTTCTTATTTTCCCTCCTTTCTTCTCTTTCCTCTCATGTTGTTTTTCCTTTATTTTTCTCTTTTTTTTATTTATTACGGTCGAATCCTATAGAGATTGCCTATGTATCATTACCCCGCAGGAATCAGACCAAGCGTAGTTCTTGAGGATATAAATGAAAAATAAATAACAAAAATATTTTTGGGATTTTCAATTTTATATAAAAATAAATACTTTGACTACAATGAATCAAGACCTACAGACTCGAAAGAAACTGACAAACTTAGAAAAAGATCAACTCAAAAGACCTAACAGACTCCAAAACAACTTAACAGACTCAAAACAGAAAGTAGCGACTCAAATAAAGATCACAAATACATTAAAGCCTTGAAAACATATGGAGCTCTCGGGGTGTTATTTGGTTCTGCTGCGGGCCCATCTGCAAGATCCCACTGGAGCCTTTTCAAATCTCTCATTACCGGTTGGACGAATGTCATGACGGCCGTAATGAAATTGGTGTGGGTCATGTCCTCACATGTTTGGCATTTTACCATGATGTACTATGGAATCGCCCTGACCCTCTCGCAGGTCCTACCTTTCTCCTGAAGTAGATATCCGATCTGCTGATTATGGGCCTTTAATACCTGAATATCGTGGAAATATTGATCTCCCAGTTGTTGTAATCCTACCTCTATCTAATCCATAAGATCATAACACTATTCCCTTTCAGCTTTGAAATATTTGGCTTGTTTGACCATTTTGTTCTCCGCAGCTATGACCCTTTTCTTAAACCCTGAAACCTCATCATCATATTGCTCTTTCAATTGCCTAACCATGCATGCTCAGTCTTCCTCATTCTTAGCCAATTGCATTTGCGCCCTTGCCAACTCATTTTTCACTTTGTTCAAATCAAAACCATAATCATCCACTTTTTTTCTAAAGTTTTTTATAAGCTTTTCATCTTTAACACTCCTTGCGGGACTTTCGGCTACTATCTTCATCTTTTGAATTTGGGCTCATAAGGTTTCATTTTCTTTGGCTAGTTTCTTCTTTTCACCCCCATCGGCTGCGGATTGCAAGCTGTTTTCAAACTAAAGGTCTCGTACATACTTTTCTAGCTCTCCTATTCTTGCCCTGTATTCATTCTCCTTGGCCAGCCATGCCCACTGTTCCTGCGACGCCTCAACGAAATTCTGAATGTGAGGCTTTTTGGTTGGTCTCTCTGGTTCAGCTCTTGTAGCATTCTTCTTTCTATACCATGCCAAATAGGAAGGTGAGACCTCGCCTCTATATGGGTCATGTACTCGAGTGTTTGTTGTCAAATACTAGCACTCGTTCCAAATAGAACGAATTGTTTCCTCATGAAATTGACCGTTGGAGCTAACCTCGACTGCATGAACCCTAAGATCTTCATATGGATACACTACCTGATAACTGCCTAATTGTCTCATCACACGGTATGGAGCATACAACTGGATGCCTTAAAGACCCATTAAAAGGAAATAAGGACCAGTAGCGGGCATGTACATAATTTCTTCAACAAGAAGCCAAACTCATGTCCACTCTATCTGCCCTGCATCGATGGAGCGAAGGCGGGAAACCCAGTCTCCAAACCCTTCTAGCAACTTGACCTTTGAGACCCTAGTGTCAAACTCTATAATGTAACTCTTCTCAGTGGATCCATAACTCTTATATTGAGGGCGGTGACACAGGTGCTCAATCATCCACATTTGTAATAGTAAATTGCATACCTCGAAGAAATCTGCCCCGGCTCTATGAGTTGTGAAAGCTTGGTAAATCGTAGATACTATCATAGGAGCAATGGTGCTTTTGGCATTGGGAATCAAAACTTTAACAACTCCAGCCACCCGCAAATCAATATTTTTGTCTTTCCGGGGAAACACCACAAGGCCTAAGAATGCTACCATGAAAACGAAACACCGATGCTCATCCCATTTTGTTCAGTTACCTTTGCTACACACCCCGCTTGCCGGATTGTCGAATCCTCTTATATGCTCGTACCTCTGTTATATGAAACGTAAAGTGGAAAAGCCATCCTCCAACTCGGCATGTGGGACTCCCTTACTTATTTTTAACAAATCCATGAACTTGTGACAGTTAACATCCCTTGGAGCGATCAAATACTTATGTCTTAGACCTTCAGTACTTCCCATATAGCCTGCTATCTCCTCCAAGGTAGGTGTGAGCTCAAAATCTAAAAAGTGAAAAACATTGTGAGCTGGGTCACAAAATGCAACCAATGCCTTGATGATGTCTACCCTAGGCCTTATCTTCAGCAAACCGACGAGACCTCCCAGATGTAGCTTGACCTTATCTTGCTCCGATTTACCTAAATCTTCCCACCACATACGCAACTCCAAAGGGATCTCGTTCATGATTGTTATTGATAAACCTTGACCCATGCTCATTCTGCATAATTTATTCAAGTACTTTAATTAAAAGAAAAACTATGACTCATTTGACTCCAGAAAACAACACCAATTTTCAAAAAAGTATATTTCAAACTAAGATCCAATTTTGCAAATACGGCCTTTCTGCACCTCGGGGATGAAGATTTTGAGACTGTGCCTATTAACTTGATAAACTCTAAATAAAAGACCCAGGATAGTTGTTCTTGCAAAAACAGCATTCCAGCGCCCTCTAGGGATATTCGGCTATTTGTGACAAGAGTGGCATTACCCTACTCATAAAAAAAAGAAAATTTTGTTTTGTTTGGGCTACTTTTGTAAAAATGGAAGTTGGACCCGATGGGGGTGTCCTACGTATCCCACACCCTATGGGAATCAAACTGGCGTAGTTCGAGAAAATAAAACAAAAAAAAATATTTGAAAACAAAACATTTATCTCTTGTTTTTATTTTTCAAAAACCCGGCAGAGTTTCAGTACCATTCGGGAAAATAAAACAAAACCAAATATTTTGAAGACAGAACCTTTCTCTCTTTTTTTCTTCTTTTTCTCAAAAATCCGGCTGAGTTTCAGTACCATTTTTGATATTGGGTGTTTTACAAAATAGGTGATTACTTCTCTCAACCCTCACACTCCAACTTTCTTTTGAAAATCTCCCCTTTTATTAAATATCCGGTCAACATGCAAATCCAAACAGATAAATGCATAAGTAGGATGCAACAGGATGGTCCATTATTTGGGTACACCTGTCCTAGACGGACCCAATTCCTGTGTTGAGTCCCCTAAGTCAATATGCACAAGATGCCGATAAGCGTTCATACTAGGCATCCGGCATGAGACTGAGTTATTCTAGGTTTAAAAACCTAGGTTTATTTGTTCTAGACTTGATCTACCCGAGCGGACAACTCGAGACGAGGGGGCTGTGTACCGGTAACCAAAAGATCCTCCGACTTTGCAACTTGGCCGAGTCTTGTCCTATTTGGAATATGACACTAACAGAAAGAAGTCACGACCAGCGCGCACTCCTCTGGAGGGAGAAGAGAACGGTTTTGTAGCAGTTTATATATACAGTTTAAACAATATCAAAGCGGTATAAAGCAATATTTTGTACATTTAAGAGCAAACATGTGATAAAAATCAGATAATAAGTAAAGCCAAATACAACAATTATTCCAAGCTAGAATTCTCAAACCCTGAACCAAAGTTCTGGGTTCTTATCCCCAGTAGAGTCACCAAAGCTGTCACACCTCCTTTTTTACTTACACCCCCGAAAGAGGTATAATAAAAGGAATTTTTCCAATTAAAGGATAATCAAAATGGGATTATGTTATTAAAGATTCAGAGTCTCCACTTGGGAGATTTATGGTGTCCTAAATCACAAGTTTAAAATCGTGAATCGAGGAAAAGATTAACTATGTTTAACAATCTGCAAACCAGAAATCCGGGTAAGGAATTCTGTTAACCCGGGAGAAGGTGTTAGGCATTCCCGAGTTCCGTGGTTCTAGCACCGTCGCTCAAAAGTTATATTCGGCTTAATTATCTGATTTTAATACATTTGGAACCTATGTGCAATTTTACTTTTTAACCACATTTATGTAATTTTAAAAAGGAATTGCAACGTTATTAAACTACATCTCGAACCACGTTACATAAATGCACCTATGACTTTCGACATATTTCAACATTGTTGAGATTTGTATTTGGGTCACATAAATGTGCACCCGAATTTAGGAAGGCAATATTATTAAATAACACACCTAAAGCAACTAGCACATTGCTAACTTTGCGGCAGGCCATGGAAATTCACTAAATGGCACGTCTCGAGTTCTAAGGTTTTTGAAGAAAATAATTAAGGAGGGCCACGCAATTTGTAATTTCATATGGCGTGGTGCACCTCAATTTCGTTTTTTAAAGGATACTAGACTAAGGTTATATCTTGAGGGCCTTACTAATTAGCTAAGGTTAATAGGATTAGATATGGGCTATGAATTTAAAATCTGGTTACTAAATACAAAACTAAGGTGATACAACTGGGCCTAAAAAAGGGCCCGATAATTAAAGTTTAGCTCCCTGAAGCTGCCCCCGTACAAATACCTCAACTATCAGGATGATTAACGATTTGGGCCTTTAAACAAGTCCATTTCAATCAACTGGGCAGCCTATTGTGGGCATTATGCTTTGTGTTTATTTTCTTTCAAAAAAAAAAGATTATGGATCAGTCTTTAGGGAACTAAAATAACTGAGAACAACTACAAATACATAAAACATCCAAACACAAATGACACAGTTAAAACAAATAGAAAAGCTCATGCTCTACATTTAAAACCACTAAAACAATAACTAAAACATTTTTTAGGCAGTTGAATAACAGGAACTGCTCATGAACCATTTTTTAGAATAACTAAAATATTTTAGAACAACATGAAACAAATTAAAGCATATTGTCAGATTGATTTCCTTTAAAAGGAAACATGAATCCATTAATGACTTTGACGGCCCATTTATTTAGGCCCAGGGCACCTGAGATACATTTAGTAAACTACCATGTAATTTGAGCAATTGAATTTAATGAGCCTATTTATAGATTTAAAACAGGATCCAAACCATTCTTAGCCCAACTAATTAGTTTAAGCTACTCTTACAACAATCCTAGTTTAATTATACATGATTTACCTATTGAAAACAGAATTTAATTACAGGAATAATAGAATCTAAAGCAGCAATGCTGTATACTGCCCAGTTCGTATGACCTACTACTTTTGCTATTGGCTACTGATCACTGTGAAGCCTTAAATGCTTGGATCTATGTATTAAGCAACATATAGGACTACACTACTTATTACTAATCAGATGAGCATCCAAGGAAACAAAAAAATGCAATCATGCTCGAAACACCCTTTCATTCAAATCAGACTTCAAATACATGTTTCCATATCCTCTGGCCATTGAAGGTTAAATGAATGCCAGGAAGATGCAGCAAAAAAGGAGCATGAGTATCAACAAGTAATAGAGGAAATCAACAACAAACATCAATCCAGCTAACGATTTGAAATATTTTGAAATTCGACCAATTGAATAATAAACCAACTGAATCTAACACCAAGCTTCAATGGACAAATTTGAACACTCCTCAACCAGCTGAATACAACCAGTAACTCCGATGGATTCCTAAACCCTTTGAGCTGATTTTCAGGATCTAATGTCTATGTATCTAACTTCTCAACTTCTGCAGGAACTTCTTTTTTTTTTTGTGTATTTTCAGTAGTTTTTCAGGCTTTTATAACTATCAAACTTTTAGATTTAAAATTTTTTGGTTTGGGGATTTTTATTTCAAATTTTTTGGTTTTGAAATTTTCAAATTCTCTGGCCTCTGAAACCTGTATTGCAAGGCAAGGTACTGCCCATTTTATAGGCAAAGTTAGGGAAACTTTCAAAAATTTTACTTTACACCCCTGACCACTCTTTTAATTTCACTTTTAGCTTAGAAGTCCTTAAAGGACTGACTTTTTGCCCAACTAAGTTTCTAAAAATGTAATTAGGACCCAATCTAGAAGGATCTAGGGGGTTCTACTCTAAACTACTACAAGATTCTCCTGTTTTTATACCTATACTACCCTTGATTCAATTCAGAAAGTACTAGCCTAGGTTAACTAACCCCAGCCACTTTTAACTTGGTCAAAAAATGACCACGGTTAATTACCAAAGGGTTTAAATTATTCAGCTATAACCAAATAGGATTCAATTAACACAAAACCCCCAAAATTGAACTAATAGTCCAACTAACCTATCTTAAGAACTTTGAATTAATTTTGATTAACTAAAATTGCAGGCTATTACTATGAATTAAACAGAAAACCAAGAACAAAATTAATAAAATACAAAATCATGCTATCTATTATCTATCAAAATAAAAATTAAGACTCAAACAAAAATTAAAAAAAAAACAGAATCATATGAAAAAGTACGAACAGAGAAAAAGAAATTAAAACTTAACAAAAGAACCTAAAAATTGGCAAGAAAAAATCAAGGCATAGATTTGATTAAACATAAAGAAGAACTGAGTATGGAGGGGATATCAATTTCAATCAAAAGAAAATTTACCATGCAGTGGAAAAAGAAATAGGAGATAAACAAAAGAAAAACAAATAAAGAAAGAAAGAAAAATTGCGAAAACTTTCTGATTTAGGCCTCCCCTTGACTGACTTTCGAATCCGA
This sequence comes from Nicotiana glauca, assembly GCA_026770625.1. Classification (NCBI taxonomy): domain Eukaryota; kingdom Viridiplantae; phylum Streptophyta; class Magnoliopsida; order Solanales; family Solanaceae; genus Nicotiana; species Nicotiana glauca. The sequence goes on from MU739723.1 coordinate 80,698, forward strand.
TCCTCAGCTAATGTTATCCGTCTATTTTTGCCAAAAATAAACAAACAACATTAACTGAGGATCACTCGAACACTAGAAAATCCAAACAAGGTTGAAATTCCTTTAAACTTCAAAAATGAACCTTAGATCTAAGATTCAAGTGGTTTTGACCGGATTTGAAGGGGTTTAGTTTGAAATATGGGGGAGGGGGTCAAGGTGAGTCCATGGTGTGATTTTGGTTGGATTTGGTGATGGCGCTGCCGGACACGGCGACTAGGGTTTCGTTTATTGGACAAGTTTGGG